>CAUYON010124839.1:0-10967 GCA_963573935.1 Arctocebus calabarensis
TGGTGGTTGCAAACTTTGTGGCTCTGTGAAACACTTAAAGAAAGATTGCCCTGAAAGTCAGAATTCAGATCGAATGGTCACCGTTGGTTGCTGGGCAAAGGGAATGAGTGCAGACTGTGAAGAAATTTTGGATGCACCTAAACCACAGAAACCCAAAACAAAGATACCTAAAGTTGTTAATTTTTGATTATGGTTAGTACAATTGTTAGTTACCACCTCATTGCCACTTTCTAAACTGGGCCTACTAATTTAATTAGAGCTAGGCTCCTTGGAGCCAAACCTTTATTATAGATACATGATTTGGGGGTACTCAAAAACAGTTTTCTGCATTCTCTCCTTCAAAGAGTACTTATATCACTGTCTGGAAAAAACTACTGAAAAAAAGAATGAGATGATTAAATTGGATTTTCTAAAAGAACGTATCATTAACAGATAGAACTTAGAGGTATCTAAGTGATTATATACCTGATTGTAATAGTCATCTTTTTTAAAAGCAAAATTATGCATAAATGTAAACCACCCGTTAATAAAGGGCATTGCTTGTTTTTGGAAATAATTTTTTTGTTTGTATTATTTTCTTGGTTCAATTTATCAATGTGTTGTTATAGTAGAAATGTATAAGTTGGCACAAAGTCTGTATTTTTAAAATACTGAATAAAAACACACTTGCTATTTGCTTAAAAAAAAAGAAAAAGAAAAGAAAAGAAATCTTCCCTCTTGTCTGCTTGCTTTCTCTGTTTTTTTCCTTCCAAAGTTTCATACCTTTAAAGGAATAAAAAGCAAGTTAGTTAACGAAATCAAGATAGCCTTATCAGCAGCTTAACTTTTCCTACTGGCGTTCCAAGTCACCTTGTCAGTAAAACCAAAAGAGGTCCCAGTAGCTGGAACGGACACAAAGAGATTCCCAGGCACCTGTTGGAAGGGGAAATGGCCTTATGCTCCAGCCAGACTCAGCACACTAGCATCCCAAGAACCTAGGCCCCTGACCCAATTTCTGGCCTCCCCTTTTATACCGTCTTGGGCTTGTGTGTAGTGAAAGTCTCATGAATCAGGGAAGATCAGGCTGGTGCTTGCCCTTAGAGCATGGCTGCCCATCCTCAGGGACAATAGGGGGTCTGAGGAGTTAATGCAGATGTCACAGCAGACATCTTCTAAAGGGTATACAAACAACAGGGGCACCCGCTGCAGCAGGGGCTGTAATGAGAAACTTCGGCTTATCTTTAGATTACTGCGGACTGCCTGGATGATGCCTGGGCAGGGTTACTGCAGGAGAGTTCACCTCTGCGCGTCTCCCCTGCCTCATCGTGTCCAGCCTGTAGCAGACTTCAGAAACTAGAGTGGGATTCAAACGATGAGCGGTAGGCATGCAGACAGGGGTCTCCTTCCATCAAAGCTATCGAGGACACTAAGAAATGCTTTAGAATGGGGAGAGAACAGGCAAACCAGGGGGACGCAGCACTGACAACTGAGCTAATGGAACAAACCAGACTGCCAGCGACTCAAGCCAACATTATCAAGAGACTTGATAGCATGTTGTTTTGCAAAGATCCGAAAATAGTCTCCATAATTTATTTACCAAACACATATCGCATACTTAGAACGTTTGTCATTCTGTTTATTCTCGCCAAGATACACTTCTGCTCCAAAATCTCTCTGGTGCTCATGAGTTCCGTTATAAATCCTATCAACTCGTTCTAGAAGTAGAAATGGAAACAGATTGCTTTTTGTTTGCAATTTCTCAGAAATATTGGAGAACGGTGCTACATGATTAGAAATAAATCAATAAATAGGGAATGTGACTGTCATCATCATAAATGCATAGTTAATGAAGACTGAGACCCGGAAAGAGGAAAAAAAGCAGAGAGCCATTTTTGATTTATGCCCAACTCCTTATAGTAATGAACAAAGAGGTCTGGAGAGAAACTCATTTCTCATATGAGAAGTTACAAAGGTCTGTAACACAATAATCCCAAATGAAAAGTTATGTAGAAGGCCCATTTGATTCAGTAGTTGGCTTTTACATCACACAGAACTCCAGCGAAATGGTTCAAGGTGATGGTGCAGAATAACCTTAGCCAGCTGAGTAATAGCAATAAATGCCAGGGGGTAAGTTTGTCATACGGCAATTATTAGCTGGTAATAAAACCTTCAGGAGTTGCAAACAAATGTCTGTAGAGGCTAGACAAGCAAAATAAATGTGTAAATCAGGCTAGGGGTGATATAATACCATGGGAACTGATGGGGCCTGCTCTAAAGTGGAAAAAAAAATCATCTGCCAACAGCGTGCATTTTCAATTACAAAAAGAAAGAAAGAAACATTGTGCTGCTTAAGCGAGACAGGTCAGGTCAGAGAAAGCAAGGTTTCAACCCCTTCATGTAGCACTGGCTCTTTCTCAGTCACTGGAACCTTCTTCCCTAACATTGGTCCCTGAATAAAATTTGGGGGGTTAGATTAAGCACCTTCCCCATTTATGGAAAGCATTTGGTGATAGGGTTGCATGTAGGGACCCACCCAAGTAGATCGTCCTCCCCAGGAGGGAATGAGTGCATGGATGTCCCACCCGGGAAGGGATGGACGTGCCAATCCCCACCCCTCCAACCGTCTAAATTCCCATCCACCTTCACCCACGACCTGCTGACTCCTTTCCCCAACTCGGCTCACTTGCATGCAAGTGGAATAAAGACTGTGTTGCCCACACACAAGCTGGACTCTGATTCCTTCCTTCACATCTCAGAATAATCTCTCATTTTCGGTCCTTACCCTCTCATTTTGGTGCTGAGAACCTGGGACAGGGAGAAGCACCCTGGGGGGCCGACATACACCCTGTTGGATTCAACTAGATGGATTCTTATTTGATGAGATGAAGGGACCCGGGGAACCGTGGGAAAATCCATCCATTTAATGGCGAGGTGAGCCTGCGTTGAGAACCTCTTTCTGAACTTTTTTAACTTCTCTTCCGTTTCCCCACTCCAACTCCTCTCTCCCTTTCCCTCCATCTCTGGGGCTCCGAGCATTCCCATAGGGCCCCTCTCTGAGCTTTTTAACTTCCCTTCCCTTTCCCCACTCTGGGCCAACAACCCCCAGCTGTCCGTGCCTCCTAAATCCGGCCCTTTTCCTGGAATAACCTCAGAGAGTCAGACTCGCCCGTCCAGTGCCTGGTGTGTGGGGACGCCCTCCTGTGAACCTGGATCACTCTTTTCCACCTGGTTAAAGGTCATATGTGGAGGCCTGGGGCCTCCCCAGCCCCAGCCTCACCACTTCCTTCCTCTTTCACCTCATAAGTTTCTCTTTCATCCTCTCTAACCCCGTTTATTTTCTATCTCCAGTTTCTGGGGACCACTGGGGACCACTCAGTGACGGATTTCCCCATTCTTCACCTTTAAGCTGCCTTTTACTCTCCTAAAGCCTGTATGGCCCCATTCCAACCTTAATCCTAAACACATCTTTTTTTTTTTTTTTTTTTTGAGACAGAGTCTCACTATGTCGCCCTCATGGTAGAGTGCTGTGTTGTCACAGCTCACAGCAACCTCAAACTCTTGGGCTTAAGGGAATCTCTTGCCTCAGCCTCCCAAGTAGTAGGGACTACAGGCACCTGCCACAGCACCCGGCTTTTTTGTGTGTTGTTGTTGTTGTTGTCATTGTTGTGACAGGCCTGGGCCAAGTTCAAACCTGCCAGCCTCAGTGTAAGTGGCTGGTACACTAACCACTGAAGTATGGGTGCCGAGCCTAAACGCTTCATCTTTTTCTAGGATACTTCTTACGTGTAAACTAGACAATGGCTCACAGTGGCCTGAAAATATCACCTTTGACTTTTTGATGCTCATTGACCTCAACAATTACTGTCGGAGATTGGGCAAATGGTTGGAGATCCCCACATCCAGGCCTCCCTCTTCCTCTGAAACATTTCCTCTTTGTGTTGTCTTATGAACCCTCTCAAATTTTCCTTGCATGAACCAAACCGGCCTCCCTAAGCCCCCGAATCTCCATTGTCTTCCTTTGACCCAGTAGACAACCCTCCCCCTTCTGCCCCTCCACAACCCCCCCACCCTCAACCTCCTCCCTACCCACAGAATTCCACCCATCCCCCTCTGTACACCACCTTCAGCCGCACATTGGGTGAAAAAGAAGACGGCATCTCTGGGTGGCAGGAAAGGAAACATGCCAGACCTGATTTCCCCACCTCATACTGGATTTGGCCACACCTTTGGACCTTCCACTTCTGGACCACCACAACCTCTATACCCCCTCCAAGAAGTTGGGGCAGTGGATCGTCAGGGTTCATGCCCCCTTTTCTCTCTCAGCCTGGGCCCACATAAGTCAGAAACTAGGTTCATTCTCCACAGATCCCACAAAATACTGTCAAGAATTTAGATATCTAGGCTCAGTGCCTGTGGCTCAACGGGCTGGGACGCCAGCCAGGCACACCTGAGCTGGCGGGTTCAAATCCAGCCCAGGCCCGCCAAGCAACAATGACGGCTGCAACCAAAAGATGGCCCGGCATTGTGGGGTCTCCTGTAGTCCCAGCTGCTTGGGAGGCAAGGCAGGAGCCTCACTTGAGCCCAGGAATTGGAGGTTGCTGTGAGCTGTGATGCCACAGCACTCTATCCAGGGTGACAGCTTGAGGCTCTGTCTCAAAAAAAAAAAAAAAGAATTTAGATATCTAACCCAGTCATATGATCTGACCTGGCATGATTTATGTTATCCTCACCTCCACCGTAACTTTGGAGGACAGAGAGAGCAAGTTTGGACCCAGGCCCAGGTTCACGCTGAAAATTTATGGAGGACACACCAAACCCTGCCGAAGGGTGCTAGAGACGTTCCCCGGGAAGACCCCAGTTAGAATTACCAAAATAATGCTCTTGGGGTCTGCCTCCATACCACATAGTATAGTGTCTCCTAGAGGGACTAAGGAAAACAGCCCTTAAGGCCATCAATTATGACAAATTAAAAGAAATAACCGAGAAACAGGATGAAAATCCTGCCCGATTTTTAGCCTTTATAAACCCCTCCAGTGTTATACTACCCTATCACCAGAAAGCAACGAAGGTAGACTCATTATGAACATGCATTTTATGTTTCAGTCTGTACCCAATGTCCAAAAAACCTTCAAAAATCCCCACAGGGCCCTCCGACCCCCCAGCGAGATCTCATTGACCTGACCTTCAAGGTCTTCAGTACCGAGAAGAGGCCTTTAAGCAGTAGCGCCTCTCAGAGCTACAGTTATTGGCTTCCGCTGTTAGACAAAACCTGGCCCCCTCTTGAAAATCCTCTGGGCAATCCGAAAAAAATCTCCCCCAGGACCATGTTTTAAATGCATTGGGCCAGGACACTGGGCAAAGCAGCACCCAAGTCCAAATCCAGCCTGGATGTCCAGCCTGTGGAGGTCCTCACCGGAAGTCTGACTGCCCAGGTCCTTCTGAGGGTCTGGTTCGCAGCCAGCCACGCCCAGGTCCTGGCTGAATTTCCCTACCTCTTGGGCCTAGCTGCTGATGCCCTGGAGAATCAGGACACCCTCCAGATGATCACCAGAACTGCACTTGGGTATTTTTGCTAAGGGAAAGTATCTCTTTTCTGATAAGCCAAGAATGAATCAAACAGAGACAAATAGATCTTGAATCATCTAATCCTGGTCCTTATTTGATTTCTGGCCTGCTTGGTTATTTTCTATTTTAGGGCCACTAATTATGATCTTTCTCATTCTCAGTTTCAGACCAGTAATTCTCTGCCTCATCTTCTGATTTACTGACCGGGCAGTCACCTGTAAAACAACCACTCATATCCTTGCCCTACATGAATATCAACCAGTTCAGAGGGAAGACCCAAGAGTGTTCCTGCAAACACCACTCCCTTCCCCCTCGCTTCTTTTTTCCTTATAGGCAGCCCAGGCTGACCCTCAACCTGCAGGAGGTATTCAAAGAGACACCGTGCCCATCACCTTGCCTCCTTATAATAGACTAAAAAGACCAGAATGGTAGGGCTGAATGTAGGGACTCGCCCAAATAAAACATTCCATCCAGGAAGGAATGAGTGCATGAATGTCCCACCCAGGAAAGAATGAATGTGCCAGTCCCTACCCCTCCAAACTTTTATATTCCCATCCATCTTAACCCAGGTGCTGACTTCCTTTTCTTTTTTTTTTTTAACTAAAATTCTTTTGTGATAGATCAGAACATCTACATTATCCCAACCACACAAAAGGAAAACAGATAAAGCAAAATAGCATTAAATTACAAGACTGTATGTGTGTGTGTGTAAGTAAATCCATTTATTCCAATTTCATCCTTTTGGCTAAACTTTATATATCTGCCCTAATTCTTATATTCTATTCTCATATGAAAGGCAGCATTATCCAGTCATTCAAGTCAAACCTTCTCCCTCACCAGCCCCCTACTACTAGTCATCAACCATTAAAAGACATCTTTCTAAATTTTTCTGGAATTCTCTATTAGAGTTCCCTCTTGGAAGTCCATTTCTTCATAAGTCTGGCATGTGAGATTTTAATTGCTCTGCTGCTTTTTTCTCTTCTTCCGTCAGTGGTGACAGCTCAAGGTCTGTTTGCTTTTGTAGTTGTTGTATCATGTTCATAGTCTTAGTCACAGTAGCACAAATGCGGCTCTTTGTCTCTTTCTGCTCAACAGCAACTAGTTTGAAGCATGCGTACAAAGTTTGATATTGAGACTTTATCACTGACATTTCCTTTAACAGTGTAACAGGACTTTTCTCGCCTGCTGAATCAGGATGATTAGTCTTGATTTCATATTCCAGCCTGTACTGAATGTAATCCAGATCAGAGTCAGCTTTCTGGAACTCTCTTATTCTTGGGGCGTTTAGAGGACTTCCCAGTCACATCCCTTTTTGGTGGAAACTTCGAACACTGTCTGCACCGGACGCAGCTCCATCAGTTCCAGCTTATCGACCTCCGCCTCCATGTTGAATAGTTCCTGACTTCCTTTTCAAACTCAGCTCACTCGCACCTGAGGGCTATGAAGGCCATGTTGCCCACACAGAACCTGGACTCCAATTCCTGTTGTTTACATCTTGGAATAATCTCTAATTTTCAGTCCTTAACCTCTCACTTAGTGATGAAAGTCAACAAATATTTATGGAGTTAGGTTATCAAGTCTTTGCTGTTACAAAATTGCTACCCTGAATTGTGATGTGGCTTAACCTTTACAGAGAAATGTAAGAAAGAGTAACTGGAAATTCCTCAATTTACCATACCTGGCAGGGAGGCGACCCACACATTGTATCTCACTGTTTTCTTTTCTTTTTTTTTTTTTAGACAGCGCCTCAAGCTGTCACCCTGGTAGAGTGCTGTGGCATCACAGCTCACAGCAACCTCCGATTCCTGGACTCAAGTGAGTCTCCTGCCTCCACCTCCCAAATAGCTGGGACTACAGGCGCCCGCCACAATGCCCAGCCATTTTTTGGTTGCAGCCGTCTTTGTTATTTGGCAGGTCTGGGCTGGATTCGAACCCTCCAGCTCAGGTGTACGTGGCTGGCGTCTTAGCCTGTTGAACCACAGGCACCGAGCCCTCATTGTTTTCTTTACAAAGCCTCTTGACAGAAAAGCCTTTCAAATCTCACTTCAGGAGCAGGGTGAAAACAGGATTTTGTTTTTACTATGGACAGCAAATTCTGAAGCTATTCATTCTTTTCTTGTTATTTTGGTCCTTAGAAATCTGAGTCAAGTTTTAGGTCTTTTTTAGCTTAAGAGCATGTGATCCATTTCTATGTGACAAATTTATACCTAGCGTTTACTATTCTCCTAAAATAATTTCTCTTTCTTCTTAATACTCTGATCTATTTATCCTTTGAACAGCTTCTTTTTTTTTTTTTTACTTTGAGAAGCGTCTTACTCTGTTGCCCAGGCTAGAATTCTGTGGTGTCAGCCTCGTATCAATGTAACCTTAAACGCCTGAGTTCAAGTGATTCTCCTGCCTCGGCTTCTCAAGTAGCTGGGACTATAGACACCTGCCACAATGCTCAGCTAATTTTTCTATTTCTTTTTTTCCCCACTTTGGGAGAGAGGATCTTACTTTGCCCAGGTCTCAAATTCCTGAGTTCAAGCAATCCTCCTGCCTTGGCTTCCCAGAGTGCTAGGATTACCGGCAAGAGCCACCACACCCATCCTGAACGGATTCTTTTTTTTTTAATTTGGTATACTGTCTCTGATCCTCAGATCCACTGAGAATTGAGTCTAGATTCATTGAATTGGAATTTTTAAGGTCTACATGCACTACGTCTCAGTAAACGGTCATAGCCTTGTGGCCAAGCTCTTTCATACTTGTAAAAGAAAATAAAAACCTCAGGCCCACCCACTCCCAACGACTTATGCAAAAGGCAGGTAAAGGCTTCAGCAGCTTGTGAAGGACTGGCCCCACAGATCATTCGTTCAGAAAGCTCTTTGCTGATCTCTTGTTACTGAATTTGTCCTGGAGGTCAAATCGCTGAGAACCAGGAATGAGGACAAGTGGTTTGAGGAAAAGGAAAGAGAAGTTCATGAATTTGCCGGTAAATGAGAGCAGTAATGGACCAGCATCTGAAAGATTGCCATCCTGTCTTGAAGCAGAAAACAGGGCTTTTTAAAAAGAGAGAGGTCCCGCAGTTGGGCTCAAGTCTACCTGGTGTCACAGGCTGTGTTGTTTAGCTGTTATGGCTTCAGCAGTCCTTATCTCTGGTCAGCAAGATCTCTTGACCCTTGTCTAAACAATTCTGTTGAGCCCTCTCCCTGTGGTTTAAGGTACTAGGTAACAAACAAGGACATGTTCATTACCGGCCTGCAGAGGGAATGCAGGTTTTCATTCCCCAAAAGGGAGCCAGGGTTAGGAGAAACAACCATTAAAACATTTCCTGCCCTTTTCCCTAACTTTACCTCTTGCAAATGGTAACTTTATGTCTGTGAACTAAGAGCTAAGTCAGCACTTAAAACTAAAGTCTGTTTAATTCCATACTAATAATAAATTGCAAGTTTATCTTTACAGGTACAGAACAGAAACAAGACAGGACATCTTTCTACCCAGGGACATCTACATAACTGATGCTTCCTTCACTCCTTTTTTCTCTTCTAACATTTGCCTTTTGTAAAATGTTGATTGTTTTTGGACTCACAAGAATGTAACCATTTTTTTTCTCACTACACACCCAGCCCCTGCCGGCTTTGTTCCTTTCTGTATGCCCTACTTGCCTTTAAATACTGAAACCTCTAAATTCCCCTTTGGAAAAACTGCCACAGACTTGTCTGTGGTTTGTGTTTTTCTCAGGGGTGTCATCAGCTTTAGCTTAATAAACCTCTGTTGATCAGGAACTTTGCCTCGGTCACTTACTTTGGGTTAACGTACCCCAAACTGGCATTGCTTTAAAGGAATTAAGCTGGTAGTGGGAAATGGAAAAGGAAATGTTTTACATCCAGTAAGATACATTTTTTTAAAATAAGAGATTTTCTGCATTTTCGGTGTCTTTAATTATGGCAAAATAAACACAACATAAAATTTACCATTTTAACATATTTTTTTTTTCTTTTGAGACAGAGTCTCACTATGTCATCCTCACAGCAACCTCAGACTCTTGGGCTTAAGTGATTCTCTTGTCTCAGCCTCTGGAGTAGCTGGGACTACAGGCTATTTTTTGTTGCAGTTGTCATAGTTGTTTTTTTAAGCTGGCCTGGGCTGGATTTGAACCCTCAGCCTCGGTGTATGTAGCGGGCACCATAATCACTGCGCTACAGGCACTGAGCCCGTTTTAACAACTTTTAAGTGTACAATTCAGAGATATTATGAACATTCACAGTATTGTGCAAACATCACCACTATTTTGCGCTTTTTAATCACTCAAATAGAAATTCTGTACCCATTAAACAATGACTCTGCATTGCCTCTCCCAGCAATTCCTTGTAATCGCTATTCTACTTTCTGCCCCTATTGAGAGAAGATACGTGGATCAAGTAAGGTCTAAGAGAACAGAGGTCTTCTCAAAGAGACCCCGAGGATACACCTGCAAGGTCCTCTCTGTGGTGACTCAGCTCTTAGGAATTTGCAGAAACTTAATTTCTTGGGACCTGGTAACTAAGGTTTGCTTCCACTTCTGTAAAAGCCAGAGCACACTTCTCCCACTCGATTCTAACTGACCAATGAAAAAGGTACCCGTGGGCCAGAACTTTTTGTCTGGGGATAGAAAGGAGAAGACTGAGCCAGTTGGGGAGCACAGCCATTTTGAATTCTTCTGTGCCTTTTTGTTGTTGTTTTTGCAGTTTTGGGGCGGGGCTGGGTTTGAACCCGCCACTTCTGGTATATGGGGCTGGCGCCCTACTCACTGAGCCACGGGCGCCGCCCAAAGCCCTTCCTCTTTTAAACACAGTGTTTGGGAGCTCTTTCTTTCCATTGGACTTCATCTTCCTGCAACACTATGAATTTGCCTATTCAAGGTTCCTCATATAAGTGGAGGCATGCACTATTTGTCCTTTTGTGTCTAGCTTGTTTCACTTAGCATAATGTTTTCAAGGTTCATTCATGTTGTAGTATGCATCAGAATTTCATTCCTTTTTAAGGCTGAATAATATTCTATTGACTGTATATATCACATTTTGTTTTCAATTATCTGTGTATGGACATTTAGGGGGTTTCCACTTTCTGGCTATTGTTGTTGCAGGAAGACAAGGCCCAATGGATAGAAAGAGTACCCAAACACCACGTTTATAAGAGGAAGGGCTTTGTTCACCAGCTGGGAGCTTACGGCATAGAAGAATTCCAAATGGCCTGGCTCCCTGACTGGCTTGGTCTTTCCCTTTTTATCGACAGTCAAAAAGTTCCACCCCACAGGTACCCTTCTTATTGGCCAATTTGAATCAAGCGGGAGATGCTAGTCCAGCCCCCCACCTAACTACAGTATTTCACAGAACTTGGAAACTTCCAAGTTCCAGGAAGTTAAGTTTACAAATTCCTAAGGGCTGAGTCACCATGGAGAGGAC
>CAUYON010124842.1:0-21594 GCA_963573935.1 Arctocebus calabarensis
GGCACAAAAGTTAATTCCATGTCGAAGCTTAAAATGGCGCCTGTTCCCGCGCCCGCGCAACCAGCTAATAGCCGGAGCTTCAAACCTGCCTATCAGCAAACGACACGCTCCCTTATACCCCACCCCTTCCTCCCCCTACTCACTTGTAAGCTTTAAAAACTGGCTTTCTGCCGCCATTAAACAGACCTTGACAAGAAACCTGCTTGGTCTCATTCTCTCTTTCTCGCCCATTCTCTTTCAGGCTCGGTCCCCCTCGCCCCCACGAATAACCGCGTCCCGCAGGAAGGGACAGCGGAAGCCCCCAGGCCTAGTTTATTCTTCATGCTCTACAGCGGAAGCCCTCAGGCCTAGTTTATTCTTTTTTTTTTTTTTGAGACAGAGTCTCACCCTCAGTAGAGTGCCATGGCGTGGCAGCTCACAGCAACCTCAAACTCCTGGGCTTATGCGATTCTCTTGCCTCAGCCTCCAGAGTAGCTGGGACTACAGGCGCCCACCACAATGCCTGGCTATTTTGTTGTTGTTGTTGTTGTTGTTGCAGTTTAGCTGGATCCAGGTTCGAACCACCACCGCCACCCTTGCTATATGGGGCTGGCGCCCTACTCACTGAGCCACAGGCGCCACCCCCAAGACCTAGTTTATTCTTGATACTCTACGGCAGCAGTCCCCAACCTTTTTAGCATCGGGGACTAGTTTCATGGAAGATAATTTTTCCATGGAGAAAGAGGGAGGCAGGGAGAGGGTTGGTTTGGGATGATTCAAGAACATTGCATCTCCACCTCAGCGAATCAGGCATTAAATTCTCATCAGCGGTTCTCAACCTGTTTTTTACGACCCCTTTGGGGGTTGAACGACACGTTCCCCTTTCACAGGGGTTGGCTAAGACCATCAGAAAACACATATTTCCAATGGTCTTAGGAACCGAGACACTGCTCCTGTTGTGTGGGGGTCACCACAACATCAGGAACTGTATAAAGTGTCACAGCATTAGGAAGGTTGAGAACCACTGAAGTAGGGTTCACACTCCTATGAGAATCTAATGCCAGCACTCCTCTGACAGGAAGTGATAGGGGCTCAGGCAGCCATGCGAGTGATGGACAGCAGCTTTAAACACAGCTGAGCTTTGCTCACTCACCTGGTGTTCACCTCCTGTTGTCCAGCCCAGTTCCCAACAGGCCACCGACTGATAGTGTTCCAGGGCTCAGGGGCTGGGGACTCCAGGGGACAATCCATCTTGCCTTCTCTGGCTTCTAGAGGCCACGTACGTGCCCTGGCTCATAGCCTCTTCCTCCATCATCAAAGCCATCAGTGTAGCATCATCTCTCTGACCTCTGCTTCTGTGTTCATGTCTTCTCTATATCCCGACCCCCCTGCCTCACTGTTACATTCAAGACCCTGTAGTTACATTCAAGATAATCCAAGATCTCCCCATCTCAAGAACCTTAACTTAATCACATCTGCAAAATCCTTCTTACCACATCAGGTAGCAATATTCCCAGGTTTGGGGATTAGGATGTGGACACCTTTGGGGACCATTATCCAGCCTCCCACATTATCTCACACAGAGAAAGAGACTTAGTGTGATGGTTTATTTTAGGTGTCAACTTGGCTGGAATAAGGGATGCCTAGACAGCCGGGGAAGCATTGTTTCTGGGTATGTCTGTGAGGATATTTCCAGAGAAGACTGATGTGTGAGTCAGTGGGCTGCGAGAGGAAGACTCACCCTCAGTGTGGGTGGGCACCATCTAACTTGCTGGAGGCCCAGCTTAGAAAAGCGGGCAAAGAAGGGGGGTTCCTTTCTGCTTCTGCTCCCCCTTCCGGAGTGGAGGCTTCTTCTTCCTCCTACCCTTGAACATCAGACTCTAGGGTTTTTGGCTTTCAGATTCTGAGGCTTGCGCCAGCAGCCTCCAGAGGGCTCTCAGGACCAACTAGCGGTGTAATGCCAGCTTCCCTGGCTCTGACGTTCTGGACGTGAACTGAGCCACACTTCTGGATTTGAGCCACACGACTGGCTTCTCCAGCTTGCTGTTAGCCTGTCCTGGGACCACTCTGATTCTGTGATCATGTGAGCCAGTTTCCCCTAATAAATCCCTTTCCACATATTCTACTTGTCTGTCTCTCTGGAGAACCCTGACTGATACACTCAGGAATTGAGCATCTTGTCCAATCATGGTCGGGTACTGAACCCACTGCCATGCTCCTGCAGTCGGCAGTCCAGGCACCAGTAACCTTGCACAGGGAGGCCCCGGGCATTTGGGAAATCAGCCAGTACACTGGCAACAATTCTCATGCTCTGAATGCTCTCGGCTCCTGCTCCTTGAAGCTGCCTTATTGTTGATTTTTGCCTCCCTCTCTGAATTTTGGTTTCTAGCCCTTCCCTCCCACCTTGCTGGCTCCCTGGGCTTCCACGTGTGACCTCTGCTCTAGCCCACACCTTTGTGCCTACATCTCAGGTGAGGCACAGTCGCTGACTTCTGGACCTGCCCCACCTTCCTCCTCCTCCTCCTCTTAACATCTGCTACCAAGGTCCCACCTTTACCTCTCCAGCCCCTGGCCCAGTGCCATGTACACCATAGGTGATCTGTGGGCATTCAAAGAAATACAAGCAACATCAAAAGTCTCAGACCACCTGCATCATCACCTGTGAAAAACGCAGACGCTTGGGTCCCTCCAGAAATCCACTGACTGCCCAAGTGATGCCTCAAAGTCTGCATTTCTAAACAAGTTTCACCCCTGTCCCCCAAGGAATGATAATGCCCACTAAAGTGTGAGAGCCACAGCTTCAAAATCAGTCAAGTCACTAACCAACCTCTCCTTGTCCCTGGCACAGAGCCCGGGTGGCCTCATGGGAGACACAGAAAGGCGGAACTGTTTTTCTCACTCTCACCAGATGGACACTCCAGCCCTGAGCACAGAGCATTTGCTGGAGTCCCCTTTCTTAAACACTTGGGTCTCTGCAGAGGCTCATTCGGGAACCTAACTCGGTCCCCGCCCTCGGGAGCTGACAGTGTGCTGGAGAAACTCCTCATCCTCACCTGCCAGAGGAGAAGGGAGCTAAGGGCTTGTCCAGGTTTGCAGAAGAGAGTCATGGGCTGGTGCTTGAGCTCCAGACTCATCCCACTGGGGTGAGGAGGGGAGGAAGATGCGGGGGGCAGAGTGGAGACCTGGGGAGGGGGCGGGATGAAGAGGGAGGAGTGACTCAGGCCATTTGGGGAGGGCCTGAATGCCTGGATAAGACTTAGCTCCTAACCGGCAGGCAAAAAAGCTCTCACAAAGGGTTACGAGGAAGAGGGTGATACAATGGAATCAATGATTTAAGAAAATTAATTTGTCAGCAGGATGTTGGGTGGATTTAAAGTGTGTGATGTGGGAAAGACGAGCTAGGAGGGGATGGCAGCAGTTGAGAAGTGGTAAGGACATGGGCTCAGGGTTAGCAGACTCAGGAGAACACAGGGGACTTAGGGCGTCTCGGGAAGTGCGTGCTGCCATCCTCTGCTTCTGCTGGCATATCATACATGTGGGATAGGAGAGGAACGCAAATTGACACCAATAAAAAAGAGAACACAACAAAATTAGAAAGATGATAGAAAACGAATAAGAGTATGTGGGGGAAACTTTAAGTGAAAATAACACAGATGCCATTTACTTCACGCCTGCCGCCAAGCACCACACTACCCTCTCTCTACCTACATCACCTCTTATTCTTAAAAGTGTTGGAGGTAGTTATTATTATCCCCATTTCACAGATGGGGAAACTGAAGCTCAGAGAGCCTAAATGACTTGCTCACATTACAGAACCCAGATTTAAACCTAATCTGTCTAGTTTGGAAGCCTGACTTCTTTTCCGTCTAGTTTATTGCATCCTTACGTTAATAAGGAAAGAGCCTTTATCGTTCATAATTTTCAAATATCCTAAAACCCACCCCTGCCCCACACTGTGTCCTTTACAGGCAGCCCTAAAAGGTATGGATGGTACCCTGATCTCTGGCCTCAGTGTCCTGACTCTGGGGCAGATGGCTGAGATCCCAGACCCTCCGTCTCTTGGTAACTATGGCCTCACCTCACTCTTCCTGACTAGAAAATGGGAATGTGATCGACGTTTTGTCATGTCTTTATTAGGCTGAACCATATGAAATTGGCCCTCCTATAGGTCCAGAACAGGAATGTCATATGGTTCAGCCTAGTATGTGTATGAAAATTTTGCACATAAGAAAACTCTGTCCCCAAACTCAGAGATTCTTAGAGTTAGAAGATCATCTAATCCATGTCCCATCAAAAGATGGACTCTCGCTGGAATTACCAAAGAGTTTAGGGGCCAATGGGTCTGCACCCTTCTGTTCAACGTGGAGAGGGGAAGGCCTGTGGAGAGAGGAAGTCCTGCTGAGCCCAGCAATCTGCAGACATGCCGGGCTGTGAGAAATAAATGACATTAGCAAAGGTTTCAGCTTGTATGCTAGAGGAAGATGAGCTGGCCCACACTTTATTTAAAAGAGGAGAAAACCTTAGCATGTGCAAGGTATGGAAGGGTTTTGAGGTTATTACTCTCTCTTTTACCCATGTTGACCTACTCTTGATAACTCTAAGACATGCATAAAAATCATTATAAACATCCTGACTTGTACAATACGTACACATAGTATCTGCTGCATTCGTTTAGATTTCAGTAATTAGGAAATAACAAGTCCCCTTTTCCACATACGGTAACCATACACCATAGAAGGTAAGGATTAAGTGAATGGATTTATAACATAAAAGCATTGTTTTAATCTCTTCAGCAGTAAATTTAAAAAATGATTTTAGCACATTTTCACATGAAGAGGTGTTAATTGTTTTAAATGAGTCTTACCAGTTAAATAAAGAGCTCTACTCAACCGCAATGTGTTAGTTCTAATTTATTCCATTGAGTGCCAACCGCACATTAGTGATGGGTCCTGGGAATAAAGAGCCCAGACAAGTGATGGGGACATGCCCCCACCACCCCGAGGAGCTCATATTCGGGTAGGGACTTGGGGTCACACGAGGACCGGTGACAGATTCTGTTTGGCGATAGTAGGAGCCTGGAAGTTGACAAGAACTCATCAAGCGCTTACAGAAATAGCCCTGTGTGTCCATCCAGGGCTCAGAGGCACTCAGCCAGGACTTGGGGTACATGCAGGAGAAGGAAGAAAAACCAGAACCTAGCTCAGAGTCCAGCAAAAAAATTTTAAATTAAATACAAGAGGCTGGTCCTGAAGGCAGCCCCTGGGCAGGGTTTGACCTGGAAACTATAGGGTCTGTTGGAATTTGAGAACAAAAGCTTACCATGGGGGGAGGGTCAGGAAGAGGGCTGGGAGAGGGGGGAAAATTGGGAAAAAGCCAATGGGAAGTATCAAGGGGAGGTAGGGGCGTGGTCACAGAGCAGAGGGAGGGAAGATCTTCTGGGGACAAAGAGGTAGAGTCCCTGACTCGGTGATCTGCCAGATGTGGGGGTCAGGGGGACACAGGGTGGGCCTGGGTTTCTAGTTTTGGAACCAATGAGTAGGGCAGGGCTGCAGAGCCATGTCCATGGACTGCAGAGAACTGAGCGAGAGACCAGGATTCAGGAGGTGGCTCTTTCAGGTAGTAGAAGTCATGTGGAAATGAATGAGGTCATCCTGGCAGGGAAAGGAATTCAAGGAAAGACTCAGGAAACTACCAAAATTTTAGAAGCGAGAAAGGAAAGAGAATGCCACACAGGGCTGAGGAGGACGGATGGAGGAGGGCCCACCAGAGAGGCCAGAAGAGGGCGTTCCAGAAGGACAGGAGAGTTTCCAGGAAGAGG
This sequence comes from Arctocebus calabarensis, assembly GCA_963573935.1. NCBI lineage: Eukaryota > Metazoa > Chordata > Mammalia > Primates > Lorisidae > Arctocebus > Arctocebus calabarensis. The sequence continues at coordinate 5,798 of CAUYON010124842.1, forward strand.
AGCTGGGGACAGGTCACCTGCAGCCGTCACATTAAGTGAGACAGGACCAGGCGCAACCACGAATTCAATTGGGCCATTAGTGGCCTTGGCAGGGAGTTTGGGAGAAGGAGGGGGCTGGGGAAGGATGCCAGAGGTGTGTGGAGACAGTGTAGGCATGGGCTCCGGGACAGGCGAGGGCCACTCTTGCTTAAGAGAGAGAAACTTACGCTTGTTTGTCTGCTGGAAGAAGCTGCCGGGGAGGGCCAGGATGAAGACATAACCAGAGAGAGATAAGGAGATGTCAAGGTTCTTGATAAAATGAGAAGGGGGTGGTGGGAAGAGAGGGACCCAAAGCAAAGTTTTCAAAACAAGGTTGTGCATCAGAATTCTCAAACTGAGGTTCGTAAGATCCCAAGACCCCCACCTCCAGACAACCAAAGGCACAGGGATGGATTCAGGGATGGATTCAGGAATTGCATGTTTCAAAAACTAAAACAGACATTCCCCTACATGATACTACTGACAGCCAGGTTGGAGGATCCTTGCTCTGATAGGTGGGAATCGGAGCCTCTGAGGATCACGCAGCCGATTCAGACACTCGTCCACAATTCTGACCTTTCACTCTACCCAGCACCTTCCCCCACATGGCTCAGTGCATAATCAGAGAGACTGTCCTCTTGGCAGAGGTGAAGAGAGGGACCCTTGCCATGCTGAGACCAGCCAACACCAACTGGCAGGAGGGAAATGATGGGGAAGACCTGTATTGTCAACACAACACCAGTGTGTTGTAAGATACCTGGAACTCAGGCATAGGCAAGTGCTTTGCATAGGCCTCCCCATGATCTAGAAAAGAAACACAGGCAGGAGAGGCCTGGGGAAGCCCGCCCAGGGAGGTCCCACAGAGACAGGCACCAAGCCAAGCTGGGCTTTGTAACCACAGCCCCGCCGAGGGCTCAGGGCCCTCAGCTTCCTCAAGGAGCTCAGGGCCTGAGACAAGGCGGTGGGGAGAGGAAAGGGTCCCTCCACTTCCAACCTAGAAGTCCTCAAAGGGCTTCTTCTCTGGGCCTGCCCTCCAATGAGAGAGAGTTCCTGGAGTTTGGCCCCACTTCCCCACCCTGCTTCTGTCAGGCAGGAGAAGAGAATCAGCCAGAAGTGAGTGGGCTGGTGCAGCCTCCCATCAGGAGAGGGGGCAGCTCTGTTCCCACAGGATGAAGCCTGTGTTTTCAACAGGTTCAGCTTTTCACATGACTCACGTGGGAGCTCTGGAAGGTGCTGGGTTTGAAGAGGGGACCTCAAGGAACTCAGAGGAAAAAGGGCAGAGGTGTCTTCTGAAGCAGCTGCTTCTAATAAAACGGTCTCCTAGGACGGAGGCCAGTAAGTGAAGCCTGACCACAGATGTCACCTGCAGCTGGCTCTGCCATCATTAAGATGTACGGCTTGTCAGTGGCCATGACTTAACACCTGTCCATCCCCTACACACACACTCCTCCAAGAAGGGTTGGCTGCACACAGCCTTCTTTCCTGCACTCCCCTGAGTGAGCTTTGGGGGACAGAAAGAAAATGTGTGACCAATTTGGAAATACAAGCCACACCCAAAGACACAGGTGCCACTGCCAAGGGCCACCAAGTTCAGGGTAAGAATGAGATAAATGGGAGATCACACTTAGGTTCAAAATCAACCCTATGAAACTTTGATTTTCGGCTCAGCGCCTGTGGCTCAATGGGCTAAGGCGCCAGCCATGTACACCAGAGCTCACGGGTTCGAACCCAGCGCGGACCCACCAAACAACAATGGTGGCTGCAACCAAAAAATGGCCAGGCGTTGTGGCGGGTGCCTGTAGTCCCAGCTACTTGGAAGGTGGAGGCAGGAAACTCACTTGAGCCCAGGAATTGGAGGTTGCTGTGAGCTGTGATGCCATGGCACTCTACCCAGGGTGACAGCTTGAGGCTCTGTCTCCAAAAAAAAGAAACTTTGATTTTCAAACCTTGCGGGCATAAGAAGCAATGGAGATTGTGATTAAAACACACCTTCCTGGGCCCCCACCCCCACCCCGAGATTCTAATTCAGTAGATCCAGTCGTCAACCTTTTAGCAACATTCAGTGAGTTCAACCAGTAAGGGGAAAGGAAAGAAATCTGACTACAACTTCACAAATTCTTCTGGACAAAAGTCCCAGGGACACAGAACAGTGTAACACTTGAAAGTCAACAGCGTCTATGTGGCTGTGGTCTAGGTAAGCCAGATTAGCCTGCAGAAAACAAGGCCAGTGTCCTCAGGGGGTCAGCACACTTCAACGCCCTTGAGTTCTGTTTTTGCAAGAAATGGGGCACAAGATTTTGGATATCATGGGCTCACATGTGCTGGGGGAAGGCACTGTCATCCTTTCAGCTCATTCTCTCTGGAACGTGCAAGGGAGAGGAAGGTCTGAAATGTCCTTATTCACCAGGCTAGGGTTTGAGACTGAGGAGGTCTGTTGGGGGCTGTGTCCTCCCCTGGAGCTGCACCAGGTCATTCGCCTGGAAAGTGTTTTTATGGCCCAGCACCCAAGTAGCCGTAGCTTCTTGTCCTGGCCAGCAAGGAACTTGCAAGGACACAAACTCTAAAACCAAGAATAGCACAGGGCAAAACATGAACAGTTCTGATATTTTTGTCACCATGACCCCTCTCAAACTTCTCAGAAAAGATATGCCAGTGCCTTTGATCTTATGTCCTCAACCAATGGTAAACATGGTCTGTGTATGGTTTTCAACAGTCTAGAAAGCAGACACCCTGGGGAGGTCACACCACCTGTTGGAATGCTGAACTCAGCAGCATTTGGTTGGAACCCCAACAGTGAGGTAACTGGGGCGCCTCTCCAGCTCTCAGCAGCTCCTATTGCCAATAATCCAACTTGGACCCACTAGAGATGGGAGAGTGAATTGAGTATGACTTAAATCTTTGTAAGCATGGGCTTCATGGAAGAAAAACAAGGAAGGGTGGACAGGTGGACCTACCACCCTGTGTATGGTACAAAGGTATGGACAGCCTCTTCTGTCCCCCAAGCAAAGGGAAGGTGTCTGGCATCCTAAACCACTCCACCCTCAGCCCCATGTGCTACCCAATCCCAAGACCCCCTCTCCAGCCAGAAACTGTCAGCTCAGAGCAAACACCCTTCATTCCTCCTAAGGTCGTGAGCAAATGTGAGGGGCTGCTTGGGGATGCAAGGATTGAGGAGCTTGGGGGAAGGCAGGAGGGTGGTCTTCAGACAGACAAGGGGTGTACAGGTGAGGCTGTGGTAGGTCACAGTCTTCAGCTGAATACAGTCTTCAGCTGTATTGTAGCCACAGGGGTAGGGGCTGTAGTTGGTAGGGTGTGTGCCTTTGGTTTCCAACTGAAAAAGACAAATCCTGTGTGCCCTGGTGGCTCCATGTGAATCTGGTGTCCTTCCTTCTGAGGACAGAGAAAATGAGCCTGCTCCCTCCTCCGCCCTTCTCCGTGCCTCCACAGTGACATCAGGTTGATGGCCCCTCTGGAGGGGAGGTGGACCAGAGCCGCTAATTAATTTTGATGGCACTGGGCATTGCATCAGCCTCGGTGTGCTTGGTAGCAACCAGCCCTCCCACATCTCTGATGTGCTCCCATCCTGCAAGACGGAGGGGGCTGGGTATCTGCAGAACAGAACTGGGCACATTGGGTCTCTCCAGGGGGTCTCCCAGGATGTGAAGCCTGAACAGAAATTTAACCACTTGGGCTTTCTCAGGTCCCTGGCTCTGAGCCTTCCCAGGACAAATTCTGGGTTTAAATGCCAGAGGGTGACCTAAGGAGGCAGAGACAGGACAGGGAAGGCCGGCTGTGTAATGACCACACTGAGGCCCTTGAGGAGCTGCTCTGTCCTTCCAGCTGGCAGGTGTTAAAGGCAGCCAGCCAAGCAGAAAGATGACTAAGAGCAACCGTGGCGAAATTTGTTAGAAAGGATGACACGGTATCCATTGTTTTAGACTTTGCCATCCGACAAGATGACATTTCCATGGATGGGTAGGCACAGAAATTAAAAACAGAGAGTGGTTCTGCCCAAGACTGCAGCAGCTAGGGAGCCTTTCCGAGGTTAAAGGCAGTGGGAGCCTGTGGCATAGTGAAACCCAAAGGCAGCAACGGAGAAAGAGAGGCCCCAAGTCGCCTCCTTGCCTTAATGCAATCTTTAACCCACAGGCGTTAGGCCGGGAGATCCGGGTTCACGGCTGCACCCCATTCAACACCCAAATCACAGAAACCATCTGTGAAGCACCTAGCACACTCTCAGCACTGAGCTTGTTGAAGTCCAGCACTCTCTCGCTATTGACTGTCACCGTGGGAGCTAGGCTGCCCCAGGCTGTCAGCACCCAAATGTGTGAGCGCCAGGGTGCCAGGAACCAACGGGGGCTCACAGCCAGGTGTGGGAAACCACTGGGGGAGCTCAGGAGAACTGTCTCTAGGCAGAGACATGAGCTGTGGCCACACAAACTGGACGTGTGGGAAGACAGCAGACCCTGAGTGCTGCCCTCAAGCCATCAAGCAGAGGCCCCAGTGGGCCTGTGACATGTATCACAGGGGGTAGAAGAACATTCCCAGTCATGCCACTCAGGCCAGGAAGCCTGCATTGCTGTAGACTGTATGTTCATGTGCTCCCCAAATTCTATGTTGGAGCCTTGGCCCCCAAGGTGATAGTATTTGGAGGTTGATCCTTTGAGAGGTAAATACATTGGGATGAACTCATAAGGTTGTCACCCCCATGGTGGAACTAATGCCCTTGCAAGGGGACAAAGACACTGCAATGCCTGTCCCATGCCTCCTCCCACCACTCTGTGAGGACACCAGGAATAGAGCTCTCACCAGAACCCCCACCATGCTGGTACCCTGACCTCCGACCTCTCAGCCTCCAGAAATGTGAGGAAATAAACGTCTGTTGTTTAAGCCACCCTGTGTATGGTAGTCTTGTTACAGTGGCCTGAACTAAGACATGCCTCCTCCTTAAAATCATACCCAATTCACTCCATCCATTTGTTTTTCCAGCTATTAATAGCATTTGTGGAACACTTGCTAGATGCCAATGTCTGGGCCAAACCCACATGGACCAAAACAAAAAAGCAATATCCCAGCCCTCAAGGCTCTCACTGGGTTGTGAAAGAGACAAAAAAAATCCACAGAATACAATGTTGTGTGGTCAACCCTGCAAGGGCAGCTGAGGCAGGAAGCAAGAGGCAGGAAACGCTGTGGGTACAAACACGGGCTCCAGCATCGGGATGCATCGGGATGCCAGGATCCAAATCCCAGCTGCATCGCAGATGGGCTGTGAGGTCCCGCAGGCGACATGACTTCTCTGGATTTCAGTTTCCCCATCTGTGAAATGAAGACACTGACAGTCTGCTTCAGAGCATGAATGTGTAGATTAAATTAATACATGCTAAGTGCTTAGAACCCAGAACACAGCACGAACTCTTAAGGGCTACCTTGGAACAGAAGGAAAGCCCTGCCCAGCCTAGGAAGGTGGGTGATCAGGACAATCCTCCCAGGAGGCAGCGCTGGAGCAGAATCTTGTCAAATAAAGAGTTATTACTTAGGAATAGGAAAATAAAATGGGAGACCTCAACGAACCCTGTTTTCATAGTGGCTTGTGGCCAATGGCACTATTTTCCACCTTTAAAAAATATTACTGCAATTGCTAAGTTCAACATGTCAACTTCATGAAGCTTGAGGCTGGGTACTCATATGTCATGTCATGATACAGCCAGTAAAAGTTATAATTATAATGACTACACAGCAGGATGGGCAAGGGGTTTAAGTGAAATTACAAAAACAGTGTCCATATAGGGGGAGGACTACTTAAAAATATCTAGGTATGTGGACAAGAACTGGAAGATATTAAGTAAAATAAAAATTGTTTTGCGTGAAGAAGAATGGAAGTCTTTTTCTTTCTTTTGAAAAACATTTTTTGTTGTTGTTGTTAAAACAAAGTTTTAGGCAGCCCATTGAGCTCCAACTCTGCAAGGATGCCTCCCAGACAGCACCTTACTGGCTGCAGAGTTGGTGTAACAGTCAAGCAAAGTAGGGGACAGGTGGCACTCAGATATCTGACACAGAAAATAAATGATGCCAAGGGAGTATGCCAGGGCTTCAACAAAAGCCCCTGAATTTCCAGGAATGCTTCCAGAATGCAGCCCCCAATCCTAGGGAGTCATTTCCAGTAGCCTTGAGCTCACCTGCCAGAGGTGAGAGAGGGCAGATTCTAAGGCTTCTGGTTTGGAAGCCAGGAAAGGCCTCCAGTCTCCAGAGACAGTGAAGAGCCATTGTAGATTCATTTAGGAGGCCAGACAACAACAGCAGGAAAGGCGGTAGCTCAGCTGAGCTGGCCCCCACCCTCCGGAGGACCAGGGAGGAAGGAGGGAGGCAGTAGGAGCCTTGTTCCGGGCTCATTTTCAGGTGTCTGGCTGGGCACTTCCCCCAGGAAGACACACCTGGAGCTGTGTCCACACTTTCTGGAGCTGTGCCCTTCAGAGCGACCCTGTGTTTACTCCTGGCGCTGAGGACAACTCCCTGAGGGGCTCATGGCACCGTGCTCAGGATGGCTCTCTCCCAGGGGAGCTGACACAGCTGCTCACACCACAGGGGCAGACCACACTTGCAGGGAGGGGTTGTCCCTGTGGTCTTCATTTTGGAAGAAACCAACTCAAACAGGTTTAAATAATAAAATGATTCATTATTTCATATAACTGGAAAAGTCTAGAAAGGCAATGTGGGCTAGTAAATGGAAAGCTGGGCTCTGGGGTCAGACTGCTGAGCGTTATTCTTGACTTTACTATTTACTGGCTGTGTGCACGTGTGCAAGTTACTCTACCTCTGGAGGCCTATCTCCTAGTCAAAAGCTTTTAGACCAATCTCCTCATCTGTGAGATGTGAGTTATAATAATATCCATGCCCGGGGCTCTTTGTGAGGCTTACTAGAGTTTATGCATTTAAAGTGCCTGGAACACACTAAGTGCTTAATTACCGTTTGCTGTCTTTATTATTAATAGGAACTCAGGGTCAGTTTGATTCATTGGCTCAATGATTCAACAGTCTTCCGTCTCTCTGCTTTGTCCTCCATGGTGTGAACTTTACCACAACTTCCCTCACCGTGACAAAATGGATATAGTGGTTGCAGGTTCCACACCCACATACCAGGTTTTGAGAGGAGACAGAACATTTTTGTACTAGCACCCCAAGCAGGAGTCCTAAGATTCGCCCATCTAGGACTCTTGGTCTACGTGCCCACCCTTGAACCAGTGATTCCACAAAGCCCAGCCTGCGTGAAGGAGACAGACTTCTGAGGGGAAATCTAGGGTTTCTTGGGAAGTGGGAGGAGGATCAAATGACGCTGGTTAAATGATCAGCAATCTTCACTATCAGAGGAAAAACATGTTACAAAATCGAGCAGAGAAATGATACATTGGAAAATCTTTTCCTAAAAGGTAGGGTGGCAGTTTTGAAATATGGCCTCTAAATTCTTTGATACTCTTCCATCAAGAAGTCTGTACCCTTTCCTCTTAAAACCATGCTGTCTGATTGATCACCGACAGAAAGCAGCAGTAGCACTATGCTGGTTTCCTGGCTCAGACCTCACCAAACTGCTGGGTCTCACTTCCTGCACCTTTGGCTTCTTGCTCTTGAACTCAGCTGCCACGCTGTAAGGAAGCCCAACCACACTCACAGGAGAAACTCCACAGAGAGGCCTTAGGCAGGCGGTCCAGCCCACAACCCAGGAGAGGTCCCAGATGATGGCCAGTATCAGCGACCAGACACGTGAGTGAAGGTGCCTCCAGCTGATCTGAGCCCCCAACCATCAAGTCACCCTGGTCTTTGAATCTTATCAGCTGAGGCCCAGACCTCATGGAGCAGAGATGGTATGTCTGCCTTCCTGTCCAAATTCTCCTGACCCACAGAATGGATAAATGGCACAATAAAATGGTTTTTTCTCACTGTAAATTTTGGGATGGTTTGCGATACAATGATAGACAACTGCAACGGGGGTGTCACTGGAAAATATGCCAATGGTGTGGAAGGAGGGTAGCAGGAGTGAGCCAGCTGTTTGGGTCTTATAGCAATGATTTCGCGTTGAGATTACCAGAGGTCTGGACTGCTTGGCGCTTGGGCACAGGGGTGCGTAGTTCCATCCTCCCTCCCACGGCCTTTGCCCAAACTAAGCCAGGACAACCAAACAGAGTCAGAGAATCTGTCGGGATAAAACCACACTGGAACAATGCTAGAGGGAGTCCATGAGATTATCAAAAGACAGGGCTGCCAGGCCATAAACAGACTGACCCACAGACCCCACAACTGGAAGCCTGGGAAAAGAGAGGCTCATTTGTCCTGCAGCCTGGTCACTCTTACTTCTGTGGCTCCTAAGCACAGAGCCTGAAACAGAATATTACCTTCATAATATTCTGAAAATTTTTTTTTAATCACCATTTTTTTTTATTATTTTATTTTATTTTATTTTATTTTTTTGAGACAGAGCCTCAAGTTGTCACCCTGGATAGAATGCTGTGGCATCACAGCTCACAGCAACCTCCAATTCCTGGGTTCAAGCGAGTCTCTTGCCTCTGCCTCCCAAGTAGCTGGGACTACAGGCGCCCGCCACAACGCCCGGCCATTTTTTTGGTTGCAGCTGTCATTGTTGTTTGGCGGGCCCGGGCTGGATTCGAACCCGCCAGCTCAGGTGTATGTGGCTGGTGCCTTAGACCGCTGAGCCACAGGCGCCGAGCCTGAAATTTTTTTTTTAATTAATTTGAAAAAAGAAAGAGAGGGTTCAGCACTTGAGGCACAGTGGTTACAGCACCAGCCACATACACCAAGGGAGGCGGGTTCAAATCTAGCCTGGGCCAGCTAAACAACTGCAACAAAAAATAGCCGGGCATTGTGGTGGGCATAGTCCTAGCTACTTGGGAGGCTGAGGCAAGAGAATTGCTTGAGCCCAGGAGTTTGAGGTTGCTGTGAGCTGTGACGCCACGGCACTCTACCGAGGGTGACATAGTGGGACTCTATCTCAAAAAAAAAAAGGAAAGAATGAATGAAAGAAAAGAAAAAGAGGAAAGAAAGAGAGAAAATCTTTCTAGAATGTGAGAGCCGGACAAGTGTTCTGCCTTCCTGTGCACTGCCTTCCAGAAAAGATTGACTCTGGGGCAACACTTTAGGACCTACATACTGATTTCTTAAAGGGGCATAATGGATTTAAGAAATTACTTTTTATCAGGAAACTGATTTGAGGAAAGGACCAATGGTGAGGATGGCGCTGACCATCCGGGCGGAGGCTGGCACAGCGGTCACCGCATCCATCTGTACTGTGGAGCTGTGGGCAGGATCCCTGGGATCAGAGCTTCCAGGAGGAGGCTGGGAACAGCTCCGGGGCCTACATGGCTGCAGGGTGACTAATCCAAGGAGGAGAAGGCAGGGGAGAGGATGCCCAAGTTGTGACCCCTGACTCAGCCAACACATGAGTGAAGGCAGGAGCTGGGTGGGCTGCAGTTACAAACAGAAAAGAGGAAGGTTTTAGTTGAATCTCAGAGAAACAACAGCTACAGCGGGAACTTACACAGGACTCCACAGGGAGGCATCTCAACGACACAGCAGTCCAGGCCTGGCCTGACTCAGAATGAAACCGCTGAGACGGTGGCCAGTCCCTGAGCACCTGCTCCTCTCGGGCCCACTGCCTCTTTTCAGCCCATCTTGCTGGTTTCCAGTTACTCCCCACCTACGAACTGGCTGTCCATCCTCCCCCTCCACCATCTCTGTGTATACTCCTTCCCACTAAGCACTCCACTCAGAGCCCAGACTGATGCACTCAGAGCCCAGACTGACGCACGCAGCCCCCACTCTGCCTAAGCCCCCCAGGCGCCTTCAGACAGCCACTCCGTATGCTCTGCACCTAGATCTGCTCTCACCACAGTGCAAAGCTCTACGGGGGGTCCTGGCCTTGTCTAGTTCATCATTCAGGCCCTTATATCACCTAGAATAAATGGCACGTACAGGGTACTCATCAAGTACAGGTATCTACGTAATAAAGCTGAAGAGTAAATCTTAATAAACATTAAACAAACAAATGCATCTCCTGGCTCTCAATCACACCCTAGTCACTGCCTAGTAAAGAATAAATACAAAAGAGTGGCCAATATGACATGGAATTCCAAATAGGTCACATTGGTCATAAAAGCCAGGCCATATGTCCCCATGTCCCCAACATGGCCTTTCACAACACATTCTGTTGCTAGATGTGACATCATTTTCACCCCTCCCCTAGGTACAGAGAGGAAGTCTGCTTTTTTCCAGTGATACAGAGAAATTGTCACAATGAATGAAAATAAATATAAATAAGTACATCCCAAATATTGCATGGGACATGCGTATGCTAAAAAAGAAATTTCCTTATTTATCGGAAATCCAAGTTCAATGACTCGGCACCTGTGGCTCAACGGGCTAAAGCGCCAGCCACATACACCTGAGCTGGCGGGTTCAAATCCAGCCCAGCCCGCCAAACAACGTTGGCTGCAACCAAAAAATGGCCAGGCATTGTGGCGGGTGCCTGTATTCCCAGCTACTTCGGAGGCAGAGGCACAAGACTCACTTGAGCCCAGGAATTGGAAGTTGCTATGAGCTGTAATGCCATGGCACTCTATCCAGGGTGACAGCTTGAGGCTCTGTCTCAAAAAAAAAAAAAACGAAATCTAAGTTCAAGTTTCATGCAAAATCTGCATTTGTTTATCTCAAATTTAACTGGGCATCCCGTAGTTTTATTTGCAGACAATCTAGTGGCCTTAAGAGGCCATTCATTACATGTGTTTATCTCTGAGCACCCTTGAGGCATCTACTAGACAGCCATTACTAGGACTATCATACTTAAAAAAAATTTTAAGCTGACAGCTGTGGCCTCATTCCATCTTCATAACAACTGTATGTGATAGTTGTAATTGTCTGTCTTAGAGATGAGAAAATGAAGGCTCAGAAAGTTAACAATGTGCCCATGATCACATCAGAAGAGGCCAGACCACAACTCCAAGTTCACGTTTATTTCCTTCTATCCCACATAGCCTGATCTATGAAAATTTTTACCATTTGAACAAAAAATAAGGTTCTGGGGGAAATTTAAGCCTAATCTTAGGAAAAAAACAAAGAGACAAAATCTGCTGACACCCCGCACTAAGGTCCCTAGGGCTGATCCAGATCTCATTTGTCTTTTGTTCCACAGTTTGGGATGCAACTCACTGCTATGATTTGAATGTGTCCCCAGATGTCACGTGCTAGAAACTTAATATCCAATCCATAGTGGATGGCACTGAGGGTGGCCCCCACGCTGAGACTGCTGGCTTTATAAGAAGAGAAAGAGCTGAGCTCACACACTTGCTCTCTCACCATGTGAAGCCCCCACCAGGTGCTTGGCCTTCCAGGCCTCCAGAACTGTAAGCTAAATAAACTTATTTTCCTTGTAAATTACCCAATCTGTAGTATTCTGTTATAGAAACAGAAAATGGACTCAGATACCAACCAACCGTCTGGCCATCCATGTAATAAATAGTCATTGCCCACTGACTGGGTGACAAGTCTCTTCCCTTTACTCCTTGGCATTTGGCCATCCATCTAGAGATGACGCACCCCAGCCTCCTCTGAAGCCAGGAAACTACATCTGGACCAAAGTACTGTGAGCAAACGTGAGTGAAATGTCTGGGTCACCTCCAAATTAACTGCTGTCCCCAGACTTGGCTTCTTTTCTTCCTACGGGCTGGAAAGTAGACATGGCAATAACCCCAACTTCGTCCATGAGGCATAGGGCAGCACCCCAGGCCTTGGCTCAGCCTGAGTGGATAATATTCACCAAGATGATTAAAATGGATGACCTCTTAGAACACAGCTTCTGTGCCAGCCTGGCACAGCCTGATCACTTGATCAGAGAGAAAGGACTCTGGATGCATTTGAGCCACTGTGTTTCTGCTCTCCTGGTTATAGCAGCTGAGCCTCTACTCTCAGACTCACAGGCCTACTAGAGGCTGTGAGAGGCAGTGGGGAGCAGTGGTGACGTGGACACAGGATCCTCAGATTGGTGATGGATACAGAAACACAGGCAGATAATCTGTGAGAAGGGCAGTCCAGGGAGCAAGGGGGCAGGAGAGGCATTGGACCCAGGCCTAAGAGGACAGGGAAGCCTTCCCAGAGGAAGTGGAGACCTCAGGGCTAACTAGGAAGGGGGAAGAACGTGCCAAGTGCAGGATGGGACGCACGCCAGCGAGAGCGAGGTCCATGTGGGGAATGACCTGTCCCTCTACACCATCCCCCTCAATCAACCATAAAATGTTGGAGCCCCCAGGCTCACCTGCTCCTGAAATCCCCTCCCCTCTGACCAGGGAACATGATTGAAGACTTCGTTCTCCAGCACAGAGCTGGCCTCTGAGCTCCAGATCATGACCGTGGCCTACTTGACATCACCTCTTGGATAGTTCAAAGCCCTCTCAAAATTATGTACAATGATAAGCTCACAACCTATCACCCACCAACTCTGGCCTTTCCTTACCTTGGAGATAGACACTCTGTCCGTCAACTGCATGAGCCAGAACCTAGAACCCTATACGGTAGCCCATTCCAATTCATGTTCCTAGGATCTGTGGTGTGAAGTACGCAATGTTTACTAATTCATTGAACACAGGGTGCTGTCCTAATCTCACACTGTTCCTCTGCAAATGACAGAAGGAAAATATCTTGCCTTTGTAACATGGTGGAGAGGAGCCACCGCGACAAACTAGCTGAGTGAAAGGGGAGGAGGAGGTTAGTCTGCTCTCTAAGACCCTCTTGGGACCAAACTTACTGGTTTTACTTCTCAGTTCCTCTGTCATCCACCCACTTTGCTGTGTCTCCACTGGTGCTGCCTCTGAGCCCAACTCCAGTCCCATCTGCCACCTCCCAAAGGTCGTCCACATTGTGCCTGCAACAGCCTGCAAGGTATAGATACCATTATGCCTAAAATCCTTACCGCAATTACCATAAATGGTGGGATCACACCTACAGTGCATCTTAGAAGGGTACAGGTGAAACTTACTAAATGCAGAATATAAATGTCTTAACACAATAACTAAGAAAATGACATGAAGGTTATGATGAAAATATTTCAGATAGTATATGAAACCAGCACATTGTATGCCACAATTGCAGTACTGTACACAGCCATGATTTAGTAAAAAAAAGAAAGAAAGAAAAGAAAAGCCCTAGGGGGGCTTCCCACTACTCTGGGATAAAGATGAAAGCCTTCCTGAGATGGTCTCCCCAGTGCGGCCCCACGCTGGCCTGGCCCTTCACCCCCCCAGCTCTGAATGTCTCTCCTTCACAAAGCTCCCCATTATCACAGTTTCACAGTAGTGGGAGGGATTATCCAGTTTAATGTCTATCCCCTTCAAAACACCGCATAGATTTTGCTGATACCTCTGTAGACCCAGCACCCAACGTGCATGTGGCACAAAACTGAATGGAGGCTGCGCTCGCCCGTCTGGAGTGGGTCCCTGACTGTGAGTACCCTCACCCAGAGCCTCCCCCTTCGCTGGGCTCGGCCTCACCATGACTCCTCACCAACACGTCACCAAGACAGTTCCCCTCTGTCATTTGCCAAAAAACAGTGTGAGATTAGGATAGCACCCTTTGCTCAAAGAACTAGTAAACATCACATAGTTCATAGCTGCAGATTCTAGGAAAATGCATTGGAATGGGCCACTGTCTGTATGGGAAAAAATGGGTTAGTGAACCCAGTAAAATTTAGGGAGACCCAGAAGAATTTAGCCCCACTGGAATAGGAAATTCCAGCCCTAGCACTCACTTCTTGCCATTACGTACCTTCAATTCCCTAAAATTCACTTTCAAAATGCAAATTCATTTTCGATTAAGTCCCTAATGCTTCAGTGTGACTTTGTTTTATTTCATTGCCTGAAAGAAAAACCAGTAAGAGAAAGTAATTAGAATGGAAGGGACGGCTAAGCAGGAGGCAGGACTCAGGGACTCGACAGGAGAGGCCTCCCAAGGCCTGGCTCTGCCTCGCAGCCTCTGCCCAGGGAGGCAGCTGCTGCAGGAGTGGTTGTGGGCTTTAAACTTGGGCTTCACTTTGAGTCAGACGCCCTGTTAGGTGGGACGCTCAAGAGTTGGAGAGAAGGGACACAATTATAAGAGGGACTTTACCTAGCAAATGCAATCAGTGTAACCTGGTTCTTTGTACCCTCAAAGAATCCCCACAATAAAAAAAAAAAGAGTTGGAGAGAAGTTGTTTCAGTACCTTCTGCACATGGAAACAAAGGAACAAAACCTGCTCCAGGTCTACAATTCCATCTCCCAGGGCAGCAGCAGCCTGACCCCTACCCCCACCCCACTCAAGGCAGCCTCAGCCACTTCAGGGCAAAAGTAGACGCAGGAATCGGAGAAGCTGCAGCTCCCCACACTCACCCAGAAAGGGCGTCCCTCTTAAAAGTGACTAATGGCCACAAGCAAATTTAAGACCAATATTTGTAAAGATGTTTGAGAAAACATGTGAAAGCAAAATCGTGCCGAGAAGGTGGGAATCAGCAATGCCTTTTTGGCCAAATCATCCTCCAGCAAACAAGAGCAGGTGTCCAGGGCCCAGCATCCCTGGTGGCACATCTGGCTGCCTGAGGGCAGTCCGAGGTCACCTCTCACCTGCTGTCTCAGCACATAAAGTCAAGGTGCTTTGGGCTAAGAGGGGTGCAGGAGAGGAGTAGGCCAGGCCACCTCCCCCCTCCCACCTGAGCTAATAGTGGAAATGAGGCAGTGACTTTGGGTTGGTTTCTTTTTTTTTTTTTGGCCGGGGGCCGGGTTCAAACCTCAAGTAGAGTTCCTGCCTCTACTTTTGCCTCTGGTATTTGGGGCCGGCGCCCTACTCCATAAGCCACAGGCGCCACCCATGACTTTGGGTTTTTACATCGACATCCACTCTCCCCCACCCTGATTCTCCTCTGTGCAGCCTCCGTTGTCTTCTTGAGTGGGGGCTTCACCCACACAGGTGTCCCATCCTCCGGAGACCTATCCCTCTGTCTGAGGAAGAGCCTGGAAGGCAGCCCCTAAGTCAGAATCGCTGAAGCCCAGAAAGCAGCGGATGCTCTCACAATGAGGGTGACTGCTGCGGCCTCCCATCCCTTCCAGCTGCCCTTACTCCCCTGAGGACAATGGCCCTGGGGATCCCAGAGGGGCTCTCACCCCTCACCACTCCCCCAAAGCTAAGAGAACAGGGGATAAGAACTTCCAACCATCACCAATGCATGCGTGTGTGTGTGTGTGTGTGTGTGTACATTATTTATTGGGAAGAATTGGTAGAGGGGAAGAGGATAGATTTACCACAGCCCTGGAGACTCCCCAACACTTTATTCCCCATCTTATTCTCTGTGGCCTTCAGCCATACTAGACTTCTAGTGCCAAATGTGCTTTTTGCTTTCCTATTCATTAGAAAAATTTCATGTGGAGGGCAGCGCCTGCAGCTCAAAAGAGTAGGGCGCCAGCCCCATATCCTGGAGGCGGTGGGTTCAAACCTAGCCCCGGCCAAAAAATGCAAAAAAAGAAAAAAGAGGCTCGGCGCCTCTGGCTCAGCGGGCTAAGGCGCCAGCCATGTAAACCTGAGCTGGCGGGTTCGAATCCAGCCTGGGCCCGCTAACCAACAATGACGGCTGCAACCCAAAAAAAAATAGCCGGGCATTGTGGCGGGTGCTTGTCGTCCCAGCCACTTGGGAGGCAGAGGCAGGAGACTCGCTTGAGCCCAGGAATTGGAGGTTGCTGTGAGCTGTAATGCCACGACA
>CAUYON010124844.1:0-20750 GCA_963573935.1 Arctocebus calabarensis
AGAAAGGAGGAAAAAGAAAGAAAGGAACAGAAAAGAATGACAGCTCTAGTAATGGCACTCTGACAAACGAGCAACCTTCAGGAGCAGAGGGAAACCAGAGGAGCGAAAAACAAGTGCTTCCATTGTGGTCAGACTGGCCACTTCAGAGAAGACTGCCCCCAGCAGTGCCACTGGCTGGGCAAGCCACCTGGCCCCTGTCCAGAATGCAAGGGTGACTCCTGGAGAGTGGCCTGTCCCCAGAAGCAAAGGCCTCCTGACACAGTGACCCCATCGGAGCCCAAACTGGACTGAGAATGCCCGGGGCATATTCTCATTTCTCCAGCCTGTGTCATCACCACTCAAGCGCCCCAAGTTTGCCTTACAGTGGAGTGCCAGGAGAAAAAATTTCTTTTGGACACTGGAGAAACCTTTTCTGTACTTCTCTCTAATCCTGGTCTTTTATCTCCCAAATCCAAAACTATACAGGGGGTGTCTGGACGGCCGGTTACCAGATTTTTCTCCCAGCCTCTAAGCTGCAACTGGGGTGACTTGCTATTCTCTCACGCCTCCCTAATCGTCCCTGAAAGTCCTGCTCCCCGTTTGGGGAGGGACATACTAACTAAAACAGGAACTTTCTGGAGATCTAGTCATGATCAAAACTCTTCCCTTTAATTCATTTTCCCTGACACCAACTTGGGAAGTCCTCTTTCCTGTTATCTTGTCTTCTACTGTTCAAAGTTATAGGAGTCAATTCCTACATACATCATTCACGAGTAAAGTCCTGGAACCCTCCATCTTCTACAGTTGCAGGCAATGAAGACAGCCAACCACAGAACGCCTACACTTGTGAGCCAAAAGAAAGTTTGAAGCTATTATTCAGGAAACAGCAAGAAAAATCCTAATACGGTTTTCTTTTAGCGTCATTGACCTCTAACTCTCCCTCTGGATGGGAGCCCCTGTAGAAAGCTGACTCCAGTCAGCCATCTTGTCCCTGACTTAAAGTCAATTTTATCTGATGTGAGTATCGCTACAATTCCTCTCTTTTAATTTCCTTTTGAATGGAATAGTTTTTCCATCCTTTCATTTTGAGCTTTTTGTGGGTCTTTGCGGTTTAGATGTGTTTTCTGGAGATAGCAGACACTTGTGTTGTAGTTTTTCATTCATTCAGCCAGCCTATGTCTTTTGAGTGGTGCATTTAAACTATTGAAAGATAAAATTGGTATGTGGAATGCTGTTCTGTTCATTAGTTAGGTAGTACCTTATTGCTTTGTTTCCCCTCTAGTGCTATTGTTTTATAAGAGTTGTGAGTTTTAGCTGGGTTTTCTGTGTGTGTGTGTGATTTTTACACTAGTGGGAATCTATTGTGTTGATTCAGATATAAAACAATTCTTAAAATTTTCCTGAAGAGTGAGTCCAGTCATAGCAAATTTTCCCAGTGTGTGCTTGACTGGAAGACTGAATTTCTCTATCAATCATTAAACTTAGTTGAAAAAACACTAAGTGAAAGAAGCCAGAACCCAATGACTATGTAGAATTCCTTTCTTATGAAATGTTCAGAATAGGGAAATCTATGGTGGCGTCTTAGGACTGAGGGAACCAGGAGCTAAACTGGTGACAGCTGAGGGTATGGGGTTTCTTTCTGAAGTTATGAAAATGTTATAAAATTGATGGTGCTGGATGTACAATTCTGTGATACACTAAAAATTAATGAATTATACACATTAAATGGGGGAACTATACAGTATATGAACTAGGTTTTAGTGAATTATACACATTAAATGGGGGAACTATACAGTATATGAACTAGATTTTAATCAAACTGTTTAAAATGCGTGTTTAAAAAGAATAAGTGCTTACAGATGACATCAGGAGGGGATGTCACAGAAGAGGTCTACACATTTTTGGGAGAAAGAAATCCAGGCAGCTGCCTTAGAAAAGTACGTAAACCTTTATTGGGTATACATCCTGAAGGCCAAAAATCACATCATAATAAAGATATTTGTACCAGAATGTTTATTGCAGCCCAATTCATAATTGCTAAGTCGTGGAAGAAGCCCAAATGCCCATCGACCCACGAATGGATTAATAAATGTTCTATGTCTTATTTGCCAGGGACACATCGGCAAAACTAAAATAAAGTTCTTGTTTAGTTAGGAGAATTATTGGGAAACTACTGTTTTGTTGTCAAGCACTGAAATTATATAATTCACCAAAGTTCACTGAGGTAATTAATCCTCATAGTATATTAAGAGAAATTTTGGAACCCAGCTGTTCTTTATTTATTGTTTCCCCAGTAAGCCAGTTCGGTTTTCCCTTTGGAGACTTCTCTTTATACCAATTTCAGTGTCAGGTGTCATCCTGCGTCCATAAATGAGATGACAATTATGGTCCTGCAGGGAGATAAACTGACAACATCCTTTTCCTATATCTTCTTCGGGCCTCAGTTCACACATATAAACTCACTCTAAAGAGTCATCTGGGTTAGTGTCTATTTATCAGCTTCATTTACAGTGGGTGCTCACAGGTGCAGTTGCTCACCGGTGAACTGAGATAGAATTTTCTCAGGTAGTTGTTAGCATTACCTTCTGATAATTTCAGTCTTATGTCTCATGACGGGATGTTTCTACATAAAATATAAGTTAAATTAATTTTAGGACGTCACAAAGTTATAAATTTGTGGAAGGATATTTGGATTTGGAGGATGTTCTACTTGACTTTGAGTACATCTGACGTTTCTCATGTTATTAACTTTGTTAAATTTTATTAATTTTCTCACTTCATTAAATTACTTATTATCTACCACTTTTGCCATTTATATAAAATTTTATTTATTTAATCATAGATATCTAACTTCATGAAATAAATTCATTATATCTCTTGGTTCTTTAAAATTTGGAGATTTTTGAACATTTATGTATTTTATAAGTGTTTAAATTTAGGATGTCATGAAACATAAGATGTGTATAACATTTTATAATAATATATCTTTAGCAAATAGCCAGAAGTACAACTTTATTTCATATTATAATAGTAATAACTATAGAGAACTTTTTGTTACCTTACAACTATCTAAAATATTATGTTCTGGCACTTAATAATTTCTGCAGAGGTAATTACTACCTTACATAAATGCTAATAGCTGATATTCAGCATGATTTTATATAGTTCCTCAAAATAAACTGTAGTTTAGCATGTTATAATTTCTCAGTAGACTGAAACTTTAAAATGCTCTGCATATTAGTTTGAGATTCTTTTGTGATAAATATAATTTATAATATATAAAGGCCTGGAAT
Organism: Arctocebus calabarensis; assembly: GCA_963573935.1. Taxonomy (NCBI): domain Eukaryota; kingdom Metazoa; phylum Chordata; class Mammalia; order Primates; family Lorisidae; genus Arctocebus; species Arctocebus calabarensis. The sequence goes on from CAUYON010124844.1 coordinate 3,273, forward strand.
TTGTTCATTATATTATATATTCTCAATTTAGCATTTATGTTTATCCCTCTGAAGGTCACAATTATATTATATATTCTCAATTTAGTATTTATGTTTATCCCTCGGAAGGTCGCAATTTTCTTCAATGAAACATATAGTGCAGACAGTGACCAAAAAAATGTCAGTTTCCTTATTAAAATTCACAAGTAAGCATTGTCTGTGCCAAACAGGTATACTGCACAGAAGTGTCTATGTTTATTTAAAATGGAAGAGAGAAATGATAGAGAAAATATAAAGGAACAAAACGATGCTGACAGAGAATTGTGACCCACAAGGATATCAAAATGTCAGCTCGGCGACTGTAGCTCAAGTGGCTAAGGCGCCAGCCACATACACCGGAGCTCGAATCCAGCCCAGGCCTGCCAAACAGCAATGACAACTACAACCAAAAAATAGCCGGGATTGTGGCAGGCGCCTGTAATCTCAGCTACTTGAGAGGCTGAGGCAAAAGAATCACTTAAGACCAAGAGCTGTGAAGCCACGGCATTCTACCCAGAGCAACAGCTTGAGACTCTGTCTCAAAAAAAAAAAAAGTCAAGGGATTATGAGTAGGTAATTGCTATGTTTCTGAACACTAAAGAATTGTGTTTGTCTTAAATAGATCATGTTAATAGCCCCTACATTCCATGCATAGGGAGGAGAATGTCTGAGAAGATGGGCTTTCAGTGTCCTGAACAGGGAACCCAAGGCACACATGTTCTCTATTTTCTTCCAAATCCATCAATGGATACAATTGGTATGATTGTGATTTTATCATTGTTGTATGGTACGGGTTCGTGATGTTACAGGCAGGTATTTTCCTTTCTGCAAAAAGTGTATGTTATGCTGATATCTTTCGGCTTATGTTGATTTTTTTTAAAAAGGTCAAATATGTTTTTAAGGGTTTTTCAAACTTCATGACAGGACTTGTGGTCAAAATTCTCTTGTTTTACTGTCTCCTACCTCTGCTGTGACACATTCCCTATTTTCACTTCTCTCGGGAGAGCTTAGAATTTCTTGAAATTATAATTTTTCTGTCCACAGCCCTGTGCCACCAACTGTAATTACATTAAGTTCAATTGCCAAAACCAGGAGCAGCTCCTCAGTGATTTAATGCTATCTAATGCTTATCAGATTTTTTCTTCTACCATTTTTACATGTTATAAAGGTCATTGCATGGAATTGATATAGGTGGAAAAATATTTTCCTCCTTGCAACCATTAGCTCTGTTACTCAGGTTTCCAATTTTTGCCACTGAAACAACAAACTCACTGCAACCTTGTCTCCTGAACACTTGTTCATGACTTTATGCTGTCTGTGATTAGGCATAGATTTTACAATGTTGGTAGTAGACTGTAATTAAATAGGTGAACAAAATTCCATCATTATTCAATAACCATAATAAAGCAAAAATAATATTTAACTTTGGTCATATGTGTGTATAAATATAAATACATATCAGGCAGAGTACAAAGAACTGTATAATAATTCATAACAACTTTAAAAATCATATAGTACTATAAATATGGTGAAATAAATTTTATCAAATTATATTTTCTCCAAAATTACATTTTACTTAGGTTATTATAGATGATAGATACAAGATATAGATATAATAGAACTTAGGTTATGATAAATGATGTCTTATTATCCTTACATTCTTTCTCTTTACCTTAAATATGTGATCTAAATCCACAGATTTTAAACCAGTCTTTTGCTCCTTTGTTATTTTATAGTATAATTTTTCCCACTATTATATCTGGTTATGTTCAGATTTTATGGTATAAAATACTGAGAATTGCCTAGTATGAAGCTAGAATAACAAGGATAAACCTAACCTGCATTATCTGTTTCTGAGAGTGCCCAGGACCTTCACCCTCTGCATGAGAAACATCTGTCACTGCCAACAGTGATTCCCGAGATGTATTTTACATTGAGATTTATACCTTTGAAAGGGGTCTGTTTGGGCCAAATTCTCCTTTACACTCTCACCAACCTATATGACTTGTATATCTTTTCTTTTATTTTCGTTTTTATTGGTACTAATCATGTTTTACACATGTCATGAGTCATTCCTGGTGAGATTTCCACAATCACAAATAAAACTTCAGGATCAAGTTCAGTGTAACATTCAGAAATGCAATAATAAATTTTGAATAACTGCAGTATTTGTATATTTGAATATAATATTTATATGCAACACTTGGGAGATGCATGTACTAAAATAATTCCTTTTTAACCTGAACTTCAAACTTATCTGTGTAGTGCTTTATATCTCAACTATAATCCAGAGAGCAATGGTATTCTCCTGACCAGCGTCAAAATCAATGCCCTCAGGAGTGAATTTAGAAATCTTCTATTTATTCATCTAGCATATATGCTCTTTTTGAGTATGCAATAATCATTTAGAGATTAGTGAATTAGTGGTGAGGGGGTGGATATCCTATGGGGTGAAAAATGAAAATATTACAAATCTTATCTATGGGGATGTGGCTTGTATTACCAGTTAAATGATCTGTATATATAGTTACTAAACAATCATATATATGTTAGTAATTCATGTTCAAATCCTTTTTTTGGTGCTTCTGGACTATGATCTGTAAAATGCAGAGACCATTATTCTGTTAAAATACTAATCTGTTTCTAAGAAGACAGCAGAAGCCAAGTGTGATGAACATAGTAATACATGTTGGTGCTAACTATGAGTTTTTGGTTTGGGTACTGAAGATAAAAGTGTTTCTTCAGTAGAGTAAACATTTTTAAAAAGCAATTTGACCTTTGGATCAAACATACAAATTTTTGTTTACATGTTCATATATATTAGGTAGTTTTTTTTATTAAATAATAGCTATATACATTAGTGCAATCATGGGGTACAATGATGGGGTACAATACCCCTTCATATACAATCTGAAATATTTTTATCCAACTGTTTTATATAACCTTCATGGGATTTTCCTGTTTATTGTATGAAAATATTTGTATTCTGCATTTAGTAAGTTTCTCCTGTACCCTTCTAAGATGCACCATAAGTGTGATCCCACCATTTATCCTCTCTCCACCCATCTTTCCCTTCCCCTCCCTTCCCTTGCTCCTTTCCCCATATTCTTGTGCTATAATTGGGTTATAGCCTTCATATGAAAGCTATAAATTAGCTTTATAGCAGGGCTGAATAGATTGGATATTTTTTCTTCCATTCTTGAGATATTTTGCTAAGAAGAATGCGTTCCAGCTCCATCCATGTAAACATGAAAGAGGTAAAGTCTCCATCTTTCTTTAAGGCTGTATAATATTCCATAGTATACATGTACTACAATTTATTAATCCATTTGTGGATCAATGGGCACTTCCATGACTTCACAATTATGAATTGGGCTGCAATAAACATTCTGGTACAGATATCTTTGTTATAATGTGATTTTTGGTCTTCTAGGTATATATTAGGTAGTTTTAGAGCAACGTTCCTATATGACCTTCTGATTATGATCCAATAACACTCAAATGTTTGCACTGAAAACCTAAGACTAAGTAATGAATTTGAATGAATATGGTTTGCATGTAAAAAAATAAAATAAAAATGTAATTATAAAATTATTATTCAATGAAATTTTATAAATTGCTTTCATGTTGAAAGTATCCTGATTAGACTTAGGAAAAAAAATTTTTTTTATTGAAGATATAAACATTTATAAAGGCATGGGAAGCTATTACTTTATTCACTGAAGTCTGAACAAAAGACTTGTGAATATTTTGTTGCAATCTCACAGATGTCAAAAAGTGAAGAAATGTAGTGATTGTTTTATTAAAAATTGAGAGTTTTCTTCCTGAGATGAAGGGAGTTTAAATGAAAGATTTCTGGGGTTAAAGGTAAGTTGGAAGAGAGCTAGGATCATGTTTACTTTAATAAAATTGGTTAATAGGATTTATAGAGCAAACTAATGCCCCCTCCCCACCCCAAGGATGTTCACAGACTCTGGAAATATATTATATTATCTTATACAAATATCAGAATTGAGGTTGCATATAGAATGAAGGTTGATAATAACTTGACTTTAAGGTAAGGATGCTATTGTTGATTACTAGTGGGCCCATGTAATTACAAAGGTCCTAAAATTGGAAACAGGGATCAACAAGAGAAAGTATCTCAGGGATGTTGTCTCTTAGTCCAATCATACAATGAATGGCCAATTCTGGAGGTAATTAACTCCAAGATCAAAACACTGGAAGATTTAGTGCCTAGTGAGGACTTGTTTCCTGACTCATAGAAGGTACCTTCTAGTCATGTCTTCATATAGTGGAAAGAGAAAAGCAGACTCCTGGGTCCTCTGATAAAGGAGCGCTAATCTTATTCACAGGGGCTCCTTCTTTCTAATTACTTCCCAAAATTCTCATCAACTAATATGAACATGTTAGTGATGAGAATTTTTGTTTTTTGTGCATGTGCTTGTTTTGAAACAGTCTTGCTCTGTCCTCAAGACTTAAGAGTACAGTGACATGATGTCAGCTTACTACAACCTCCAACACCCAAGCCCAAATGACTCTCCTCCCTTAGCCTTCTGTGTAGGTGGGACTATCAGCACATCCCACAGTGATCAGCTAATTTTTAAATTTTGTTGTACAAAAAGGGTCTTGCAATGGTACCTAGGCTGGTCTTGAATTCCTAGCCTCAAGGGATCCTCCTGCCTTCCGTCCCCAAATGCTGGGATTATAGACATGAGCCACCACACCCAGCCATTGATAAGGTTTTAATATAAATTTTGAGGGTTTGGAAACTGTAAGACCACAGAAGATGTAATGGTAGAAAGACTCAACTGGACATTATTTGTTTCCCAGGAGTTTGTTTGGGTTTTTCTTTCACCACTAGCACGAAATTGACTTCAGCTCAGCTGTACAAATACTATCAAGTCATTTACCATCTCATCAGCATTTTGTGTGCTGTGTATTACAGAGGGTAACACAGAGCAGAAAAGCAATGCTTTTTAAAGAATAAGGACAATCTAGGAGCATACATAGTATAGTATATATCTAGGTGCATTATACAGACATGACAGTGTATATGTTGGTGTTTTACGTAAGTTAGTATTTACCTATCATTGATAGGTCCTTGGAAACTGCAACTTTAAGTGCAGTTTAAAGTGCAGTGTCATTAAAAAATGACATTCATCTGGCTTTTTTTTTTTTTTTTTTGCAGTTTTTGGCCAGGGCTGGGTTTGAACCCACCACCTTTGCCACATGGGGCCGGTGCCCTACTCCTTTGAGCCATATGTGCCACCCCAAAATGACATTCTTTATTCCATAGAAATTTATCACTTATTTATATCAATTAGTGTATGACAAAATTGCTTTTCTTTGAAAGTACAACATTTTCTTTAAAGTCACAGTTTCTTTGAACCTATCAATGATATTAAATGAGGAATATCTATTTATGTGTATATAAGCATTTAAGCATTTAATTTATATACAGATACAATATGTTTGTTATTTGGTTAAAATAATGATGCAGCATGTATGTACATGTGTGTATATATATACACATATATATATATATATACACTGAGGCATTATACAGGGTGTACATAAAGTTTGTGTGCCATTTGAAATAGACACCTATTTTAAACTGCACATGAACTGTATGGCTACCTTGTATATTGAGGAACTATATCAACAATGTATACAGTATATATACTGAGACATTATATCAATTAATACCTATATAATACTAACACTGTATTTTTAATATAAATTATTATTGAATTTTTATTTAAACAAGTGATATACACATCTGTGATAATGAAGAATTTCAATTTGAAATTGAAAAATAAAAATTGATACATTAGATCAATTATATCTGATCACTATTTTTACTTGCAGACAACAATATTAAAATGACACATTTTGTGTGAAGATATCGTACCAAGATTTTAATTTCCATTATAATGTATGGAACAGAATTCAAACTTGAATTCCTTTACCTGAAAGCAATATTTTTCTACATATACTTTTACATTTCATAATTGAAAACAGCTGGTTTTAAATTTCATAAGTTCCTAACCCAAAATGATACTTGAAAAATAATTGTTCTAATTTACACAACCACATACTAGATACTTGTAGAAATATCAAATTCTTTTTTGGGATCTGAAAATTCCATTAATTAAATCAAATACATTGTGCAAGTGCATACCACATCCAGTATTTCCTATGCAACTGTATTTTTAATCATTTATATCAAATAAGAAGAATTAATCATTTGAAGGAAAAAAACCACATACTTAATCATTTGAAGGAAATTTTGACTATGAAAGAACAGTGATAATGTCTGTTTATGTTTTCAGATATATAAGTATCTCCTCTTTACTACTACAATGAACTTATTTTTCATTTATGCTACCATTAAAAACTGCCTATTTTTACAAGTTGGTATTGGAATCTCAGCCAACACTTTTCTCTTTCTCTTCTACATCTTCATACTTCCTCTGGATCACAGAGTAAAACCCACTGACCTGACCATCTGTCACTTGGCCTTCATTCACATAGTGAAGTTCTTCATCGCACTATTAATGGGATCTCCAAAACTCTTTGAGTCATTGAACTTTCAGAGTGACTTTAAATGTAAGGCCTTTTTCTACCTGAGCAGAGTGATCAAGGATCTCTCCATCTGCACCACCAGCCTCCTGAGCATACTCCAGGCCATCACCATAAGCCCCAGCACCTCCTGGTTGGCCAGATTTAAACATAAATCCACAGATTACAATATCCATGTTTTATTCTTTTTGTGGTCCTTCACCTTGTCTTTTAACAGTAGCATGATCTTCTACACTGTAGCTCTTTCTAATGTGACCCAGACAAATCTACTAAATATATATAAATACTGCTCACTTTCCCCCATGAGCTCCATCATCAGGGGACTTCTTTTCACTCTGTCATTATCAAGACATGTCTCCTTTGTAGGAATCATGCTGCTCTCAAGTGCATATATGACAATTCTTTTGCTCAGGCATGAGAGACGAACCCAACACCTTCATAGCACCAGGCTTTCCTCTAAAGCCTCCCCAGAGAAGAAGGCCACCAAAACCATCCTGCTGCTAGTGAGTTGCTTTGTGGTCATGTACTGGTTGGATTTTATTATCTCATTCTACTCAACCATGTTATGGGCATATGGCCCAGTCATTCAGAATGTCCAGAGTCTTGTGGTCAATACTTATGCCACAGTCAGTCCTTTGGTGCTACTCAGTTCAGACAAAAGAATAATCAACATTCTTCAAAATATACAGGAGAAGTGGCATAAAGTAAAAATAATTCTCTGAGAATAGGTTCTTCTGTCATCAGTTAAATTTTCAAGTATAAGATAATTTATTTGATTTAATTAACATGTATAAAATTACACTCTTATTATATCAATTATTTTAAAACGAAGACTGTTAAAAACTTGGCAGCTTTTAAAGTCCAATGCCCACCATGATGTTTGTCCCGTATGATTTAAAAGTTTGTAATCTTTTATTTTGCTTCCCTGAACTTCATATAAGAAAACTTACCTATCTTAAGAAGCTCTTATTGATAATAAAATTTATCAGTGTTTTACCTCGTATTTTAGCTAGTATCCAATTATAGCAAGAACTAATTTCTCTCGGCTATCTTTATTTTTCTATTTTCTGTGTTACACAGGCTCTAGAGATTATCCTCTTCTTTAGTAGTCCACAAGAAATTATAATTTGAAATAATTTCATTTACATATTTGAATAATTTTACATTTAGAATAAGTTTGTTGAGTAACTTTCTTTCCTTAGTTAAAAAGGGCAACTTGAACAGTCCCTAAAACCTTGAGGTACATGTGATAATACAGTATGCGAAGGGAAAACTGGCTTCTTGGTTTGGTTACTCCTGTGAAGTCTTCCGTTAATTTGTTTGTGCTCTTGGTAAGTGCCCACATTTTCCTATTCAATTTTTTATGTACTTTATAAATAATGTTAACTTTTGAGTATTTTTACATATCAGCACTAAGTGATATTTATGAATATATTTTTGTTCTGAAACATGAAGTATGAAGTCGTAATCTCCCACTTTGATGAATAGTACCCATTTATGGCCAGAATTAATTGTTTTTCTGTACCATTAAGTTAGTATTGATAGAATTAATTATGTAAATAGTACCTGATTATAGCCAGACTTAACTGTTTTTCTGTACCATTAATTAGTATTGATAGAATTAATTATGTAAATGTAGGATCTTTGGTTCCAGTGAAAATGCTTTCTCCTGATCAATAGCTGAACTCTATTAAAGTAATGATAGTTTAAATTTTTGATTTACTCCAATAGTTATTTTAAATTATCTTAAAGGAAATGTGCATATGGTTATTTACATATTACTTATTGGTTATACTATAATCAATGGTTCCTATTCTCATTTCATAGTACTTAGAAAATCTTTTCTCTAGGGTTTAAAAATTACCTTGTACTCTGTTTAGTACTAAAAATTGTGTTTATTTATCTACCTAATTAATAAGTCAAACGTTTCAATGAAATTATTTAATGTTTTTTGTGTTCATTTGTCTGTTATCAGAACAGTTGATTTCTATGATGATTTTAATGTCACGCAATATGATTGTAAATATGTCAACTACTCATTTATATAAAACTTTGAGTTGTACACTAAACTTATTATGTATATATACATACACACACATAAATGGATAGGAATTGTGTCAAAATAAAGTATAATCTAAGTATAAATAAATCTGCTTTTCAGAGGTTTTTTTATTTATACCATTCTTCATTTCCTGTGTCATTTTCTATTTGTTTTTTCTCAAATTTATATTTGCCTGTTTAAATATTCATGAAAAGATAGGTAAACTCAGTTTTTTATTTTGAATACAATTAGAACATTCCTAAAATTACTTCTGATTATATGTCCCCATTTATCTCATGTAGTATAAGTCTTAAATACAGGAGGTGCAGTAATCTTCTCCTTCTAACAATAGGAGACCCTGAGACATTGAGGAAACATTTGCCAAAAGCTTTATTTCTTCATATTATTATTATTATATTTTTTTATTTTTTTGAGACAGTCTCAATCTATCACCCGGGGTAAAGTGCTGTGGCATTAAAGCTTATAGCAAATTCAAACTCTTCGGCTTGAGCAGTCCTCTTGCCTCAGCCTCCTGAGTAGGTGGGACCACAAGCACATACTAGGATACCTGGCTAGTTTTTTTTAGTATAGATGGGGTCTTGCTCTTGCTCAGCCTGGTCTTAAACTTCTGAGCTTACGTGATCTCTCTGCCCCAGCATTCTAGGATTACAGTTGTGAGCCATTGCACTTGGCCTCATATTATTATTTTTTAAATTTTTATCTCAACTGCATAAAAATCTAGGAATGTGGAATACTATAAATTAGAAATAAATTCTGAGATAATCTATACAAATTATTACAATAAACTCAAGAAAAATAGATTGTATGAATGCAAAAATAAAAATTAAATATTAAATTCATTTGAAAATTTTCCATACAGAAGAGCCCAGATACAAATGAATTTGCTGTGTAATTTTATCAAATACTTAGTCAAGAATTAACACCAGTTTTTTCCTTAAAAACTGGTATATTCTATACTTCTCACTTTTAGAAATATAGATTTGGGGAAACTTATAGTTTTACTCTATGAGGCCAGTATTTCCCAGACAACAAAGCCAGGCAAAATCATTACAAGAAAATAAAACTACTGATCATCATCTCTTATGAATATAGACATAAAAATCCTCAAAATTAGTAACAAACTAATTGAAACAACATAAAAAAAATTATTGAATGTTTAATACAGAGAGAAGATAGAGTAGCCATTCAAGCTGGTGAATAAAGTCATTCTGAACACATTCCAGTCCCAAAGGAAATACTGCCACCAAGGGCTCGAAATGCTATTCCCTAAAGCACAGCACCTAGAAAGCACCAACACTTTGTTACAGTGGGCGGACGTGGACGCCACGCTGCGGGCCCAGTCAGCTCTCCATCTCGCACTTTTAGAGTCTCTGTGATGTATACAGGAAAATGTGTGATGAAGACCCGAATCTCTTTGCGTATAATTTCTGAGAAGAACTCAAGCAATGGAAGAGTAATGCTCAGGAAACAGACGAAGAGGAGAGTCACAAAGTCTAGCTGCCCCTTTGTGGGGGACAGCAGCCTGCCAGGAGTTGATTTGCACAGTGGGGCACTTTTTATGAGAGTACACTTTCTTTTCTTTCTTTTTTTTTTGCAGTTTTTGGCCTGGGCTGGATCTGAACCCACCACCTCCAATATATGGGGCCCCTCACCCTGCTCCTTTGAGCCACAGGCCCAGCCCATACATGTTCATCTTTACAGAATGACAATAAAACTACCAATAACCAGATGCGACTTATTTTCCTTTTACTGTACAGCTTGGAAAAGAAAATAAATGTCATCAAATAAGGTAAAAAAAAAAAAAAAAAACAGAGGGGGGGCTATCTTACAAATGCAAATGTAGCTTAGTATCCAAATACCCAAATATCAATGTAATACAGCATAATAATGTAATAAAATACCAAAAAAGTATTATTTTGATAAACACAGAACAACATTTGCCAAATCCATACTCATTCATATAAACCCTGAATACAGTAGGAACAGAAGGGAAAATCATAGACCTACTAAAGGTCTGTATATGAAAAATCTATAGTTGATATCGTATGCAATGATGGAAATCTTGGTTTAGGAATCTTTGTTTGGAAACAAGGCAAGAATATATGTTTTTACCACTTTATTCAACATTATACTGTATGGGTAAAAGATCAGGGATAGAAACTAATTTAAGCTAACATCCCAGAGGGCTGTTTACAGCTTGGTAAGGAAAATAAACGTCATCAAAAAAGGTTAAAAAAAAAAAAAGAAAGAAAGAAAAAAAAAACGGTGAGTGGCTAAAAAATATAAAAGTCTGGGTTTCTCAGACACCCCCAACCTGTGCTACACATAGTGCAGGGTTATAGTAACCTCAGGGTGTAAACATGTTAAACCATATATGCTGCCCAGAGCTAACATTCTCAAGCCTGTATGATGACAGCTGAGGCTTTGACAACTCTCCATGCTGCACACAGCATTGGTTAGCACCACTCTGAGAATTCTAACAATGTTTATCAATTAAAAGATTAAGATTCAACTGGACACGTCTAAGTATATTGGGATTGATAGGGTATGTCAGGAAAGTTATAGATTATCTTTAAAGCATTGTATTTATTTTTACTTTTGTTTTATGATTTTGAGATTACATGACTTTTGTTCTCTTCCACTTTCTTCCGTTATGTCCTTGCTCTTTACTGCCCAGGTAAAGTGCTTTCTTTGTATAATTAACTTTGTGCAATAAAAGATCTGTGAGGTTTTGTCATTCTTTGTGCATGTGAAATTGCTGGGTTCTCTGGGCCTCATTGGTTATTACATTGGCAAAAACTGAGTGTGAGTGCTTTCTTTCCACATCACTGCCTTGCTGGTCCTTCCACTGAAGTGGAATGGCAATAGTGGCAACCTCTGGACAGGGACTTCCTCCAAGGACCCTCAGATCCAGACTGACAAGTGGCAGTGAGGATGCTCTCCCACCGCCCAGGAAAAGGGGGTAAAGGCTGTTCAACCCAAGTAAGGGACAAAGGGGCCACAAAACAAGTCCTAGAAACCCAGTGAGATTCTAAATTTAGGGAAAGGCTCATTAAGCTTGTCCTTCCTGTCCACTTTTGGTTTTATGATTTAGTTTTGTTGGTCTATATTATCCTGGTTGTCCTGTTCCACTTGGAAGAAGAGTGCTAACTGAGAGCCTGTGGCCAGGATGTTTCCTGATGTGTCTCAAAGGGCCGTTCTGAAAGGTATGTGGTTAGATTGCCTGGCAACCAGGCCTTTTCCTGTTTGTCTTTTCACCAGTGGTGGTAACTCCTGCTGTGGGAGTGGTCTGAAGCTAGGGGATTATTCTGGCTTACCCTCACTTAATGTCCTTGTATTTGTGTCTTTTTCTTTGTTTTAGTCTCAAAAATTTTGTTACAGGATTTATAGTGGTACCCTTTTGCTCCATTTCATGCATTGGGGAACTTTGTCATTGTATATAAGAACTTGATTTGTAGTACTCTTTTTAAAACTTTTCCCCTGTTGAAACAGTTTTTATATTTTTTATTTGTTTTTTCATATTTGTCCCTTTTTTTTACTGCTAAACCAAATAACAAGGGGAATACCATTACTAAAGATCAAAATCCCATAAGCTCCAATTACAAGGCCTATTCCATGCAGCTAGCTATAAAGTATCAGATCAACAATTGACAGAATTTTTTATTGTAGTCTAACAGCAGTATCCCTGGTATCCTGAGGATGGAAGCCTAAATTCACAAGATTGAGAAAGAATGGGGTGATAGCTGCAACAGTCTCTGGGCCCAGTAACTGTTCAATACCTTACCACATGGAATCAATGCTGCCTAGCATTATTCCCCATTCAGAGGAATAATCCACCAACTAAAGCTCCCCTTGAGTACTTCCCTCCTGATCCCCCTCAATATTCACCCATTAATACAATAACAGAAAAACCAATGACAATGTTAAAATCCCCTTCTACCCCAGAGCAAAATACACAGCTTCACCCTAAATTTGAAAGTATTCTGGAAAAATAGCTAAGGGAAGGCACTGCTTCTGGACGACCTTCCTACAGCTGATTGACAGTTAACTTTTTTATAAGTAGAAGTACACCCTAAGATAATAATAAAAAGTATAGTTTAATAAATAAATAGACCAGTAATTAGTTGTTTAGTCTCAAGTATTATGTATTGTACATAAATGTATTGCTCTACTATGCTTTTATTAAAATACCATCAAAGTAGGTTTGTTTACACCAGCATCACCACCAACATGTAATACTTTGTGGTACAATGTTAGGCCAGATACAACATCACTATGTGATAAGAATGTTTGACCTTATGGGACCACTGTTGTATTTATAGCACAAAACTGTACAAGTTTATAATGTACATCTTACTTAGAAGTCAAAACCAATAAAGAAGAAAATTAAATCTAGATTTACCTGAACAAAATAAAAAGAATGAATTTTATAAGTAATCTGGAAGAAATTGAAAGGCAAAATGAAATCATGAAAAAAATATGAAAGGACCAGGTGCTGTGGATCATGCCTGTAATCCTAGTAGTCTGGGAGGCCGAGATGGGCAGATTGCTTGAGCTCAGGAGTTCAAAACCAGCCAGAGCAAGAGTGAGACACCCTCTCTAAAATATAGCTGACCATTGTGGCAGGGCTCATAGTCCCAGCTACTTGGGAGGCTAAGGCAAGAGAATCACCTGAGCCCAAGAGTTTGAGGTTGCCGTGAGCTATGATGCCACTGCACTCTACCAAGGGCGACAAAGTGAAACTCTGTCTCAACAACAAAAAAAAAGATATAAGGGCCTCTGTTTATTATAAGAGACACTAGTCTAGTAGCTACCAAAGACTGATCTATGATGATGTTTTCATTCATCTATAGAAAAAGGAGAATAAGAATCTAATTAATTGCCTTGGTGCCCACAGCTCAGTGGTTAGGGCATCAGCCACTTCCACAGGGGCTCGTGGAATTGAACCAAGCCCAGACCTGCAAAACAACAATGACAACTACAACAACAAGAAAAAAATAGCTGGGTGTTGTGGAGGAAGACTGTCCCAGCTACTTGGGAGGCTGAGGCAAGAGACTCACTTGAGCCCTAGAGTTTGAGGTTGCTCTGACCTGTGATGACATGGCACTCTACCAAGGGTGACATAGTAAAACTCTATCTCAAAATAATAATAATAATAATAAATAAATAAAACAAAAGAGTCAATTTAGCAAAAGGATGTAAAAATTGTAAATATATATTCACCCAACATCAGAGAATCCAAATATATGATGCAAACATTAATAGATCTAAAGAGAGAAATAGACTGTAATGAACTAACAATAGGAGACTTAAAAATAGCACTTTTAGCAATGAACAGATCATTCAGACAGAAAATCAACAAAGAAACATCAAATTTAACTACATTCTAAAAGGAAGAAAAAAATACAAATGTATTCACAGAACAACCCATCCAACTGCAGCAGAATACACATTCTTCTCAACACGCAACTTTCTCCAGAACAGATTATCTTTTGGGTAACAAAAGTGTTAACAGTATTAAGTGTTAAGTATTAAGTATTAAGTGTTAAAAGTATTCAAGAAAATTAAAATCATATAAAGTGGCTTGGCGCCTGTGGCTCAAAGGGCTAAAGCGCCAGTCATGTACACCTGAGCTGGCGGGTTCGAATCCAGCCTGGGCCCACCAAACAACAATGACGGCTGCAACCAAAAAATGGCCGGGCATTGTGGCAGGTGCATGTAGTCCCAGCTACTTGAGAGGGAGAGGCAGGAGACTCACTTGAGCCCAGGAATTGGAGGTTGCTGTGAGCTGTGATGCCACGACACTCTATCCAGGGTGACAGCTTGAGGCTCTGTCTCAACAAAAACAACAACAAAAAAATCATATAAAGTACCTTTTTTGACCACGATGACATAAAACTAGAAAACCATGACAGGAGGAATTTTCAAAACTTTATAAATACAAAGAAATTAAATAACATACTTTTAAACAACTAATGGGTCAACAAAAAAAGAGAAAATTCAAAATTTCATGAGATAAATTGAACTGGATTCAAAACACATTAAAATGTGTGGAATACAGCAAAAACAGTTGTAAGAGAAAATATTATTATAATATGTGCCTAAATAAAAAAATTAGAAATAACTCAAATAAAACCTAACACTGCTCCAAATGTAACAACAAAAAAAGAAAGAAACTATACCCAAAATTAGTAAAAGAAAAAAAATATGAGAGAAGAAATAAATAGAAACTAGAAAAATAATATAAAAGATGAACAAAACAAAGATTCGGCTTCTTGAAAAAAATAACACTGACAAAACTTTAGGTACACTAAGAAGAAAAGAGAGAAAATTCAAATAAATAAAATAAGAGATAAGTAGGAAACATTACACCTGATTCCACAGAAACACAAAGAATCATAATAGACTATTAAGAACAACTATACAAAAATAATAGGAAACTCTAGGAAAAAATGAATAAATTCCCAAACACATACAACATGCCAAAATTGAATCAAAAAGAAATAAAAAACCTACATAGATCAATAACAAACAATAATAATGAATTGGTAATAAAAAGTCTTCTAACAATGAAAATTCTAAAACTTCATGGTTTCACTGCTAAATCCCACTGAACATTTAAAGAAGAACAAAGGCCAATTATTTCCAAACTGTTTCAAAGTCTTAAAGAGGAAAGGAGTCTTTAAATTTGTATTATAATACCAGCATTACCCTAATACCAACACAAGACAAAGATGCAATAAAACAAGGAAAATACAGACCAATGTTCCTGTTGAACATAGATGTAAAAGTTTTCGAGAAAATACTAGCAAACTAAACTCAACAGCATGTTAAAAGATCATTATCCATGATCAAGTGAGATTTATCTCAGGGATGCAAGGATGGTTTAATATGCAAATATCAATAACCAGGATACATCACATTAACAGAATCAAGAAAAAAAGAGCCCACTCAATCATTTCAATAGACCAAAAATAAAGCATTTAATAAAATTTAACAGGGGCTTCCAGAGCAAGATGGCGGCTGAGTAACAACTTCCTTGTAACTGAGCACCATGAGTCTGGGGAAAGAAGACTCCAGGCTTCTCTGGATGGTGGGATCTGCCTGGAAACATTCCTTTGGGGACACAGGGAGTCAGCATGAGATTTTTGGACCCCATAAGGACAAAAGCAGTGGAGAACTGGCAAGTGGTTGCGTGTGTTCGTTTGGTCTAATCCCACCAGCAGCTGTAAGTACAGCAGCAGTGAGATTGCAAGCTGGAAAGGCCTTACCTGTGAGCTGCTTTGGTTTATTTGGATTTGGCACTCAATTAAACTACCTTGGGGGAACTTGGGCAAGAGTACAGAGGACTTTAAGCCTTGTTCATGGCCCCAGACTGAGCCACTGAACCAGACAGAGCTAAGTGTTTGACTTTGGGCCACGTGCAGCCATTGTGGGAGAACTGCCCCAGCAAGCTCCACCCTCAGGGTCCCACAACAAGCATCAACTTGGAGCAAGTAATCTAGTCACTGAGCAGGCTAAACGCAGGGACTGAGATGCCTTGCAGCCTTAGCCCTCAGGGGCATAGAGTGAGACCAGTTGTGGCACCTTGGGTAAGTGAATAGCCACTTCAGGGGTGATCCCAGTGACAAGTTCTTTCCTGGGAAAGCTTCGGCTTAGCCAAAGTTAGCCATGTAAAGAGCCTTTTAAGCAGGCTGAGGAGAGATTTAGGCTATCCACCCTGCAGGATTTGAGAAACCAACAGAGGCCTCCAGTCTCCATCTTATCAGCATTATGATTAACATCTCATATCCCAGAAGATCATTGTTGCCCAGACAATATTAGATATATATACTACTATGGTTTTGGTTTTGGTTTTTGTTGTTGTTGATGTTTTTTAATTTCAGCATTTTCCCTACAGATTTTTCTTTTCTTTTTTTGTCTTTCTTTTCTTTATTCATTTTTCTAGTTTAAATATAATTTTCCATTGTTGCCTTCTTCAACAATTAGAATTTCCTTTTTTATAGTCTTTCACCCTATTTGGTTTTCCCCCCAATTTTATCCCATAAAGTTTTCTATTTGCTTGTTTTGATTTCATTTATAGCATTTTTGTCTTTCCTCTCTACTTGGTGGAGGTGGGGTACTGTGTCAAAAGAGGTTGGTAAAGAGTTGCTGACCTCAAGGAAACCACTCAACCCAGCACTCCCAGAAGTTGGGGGTTTCTAAGGTTGGTTCAAAGTACCCTACTGTACACCTATATTGCTCCTGTCCCCCTCTTTCTGTGCCTCTCTTCTTTTTGTCAATATTCCCTTTTACCACCCCCTCTCCTTTCTCTTTTTTCTTCTTTCTTTTTTCTTTTTTTTTTTTTTGTTCTTTCTTTTTTCCCTTCTTGCTCTTCAATCTTCTCATCCTTCTGGTCCTGTACCAAAAGGACTCATTGAAACCCTAGTCCAGAGGCATGGCAACTTAAAGATCAAGAGCAAGTGAAAGGAAAATTAGGGCAAGGAAACAGATAAAAGAAATCACTCATGAGGAAGAATCAGCAGAAAACTCCTGGCATCATGAAAAACCAGTCCAGAGCAACCCTCTGTCAAGGAACTGTGAGGTAGCTACTGCAGAGGATGCCATCTATAAATAAATGTTAGAAATGACAGAAAGAGAATTTAGAATACAAATGATGAAAACAATGAAGAAAATGATGGAAATAATGAAGGAAACTGCTGATAAAGTGGAAAATAACCAAAAGGAAATCCAAAAATGAATCAAATAAGAGATGGACGATATGAAGAATATACGAAGGATATAGCAGTGCTGGAGGAAATGAAGCAATCTTT
>CAUYON010124845.1:0-19150 GCA_963573935.1 Arctocebus calabarensis
GTGGCGGGCGCCTGTAGTCCCAGCTACTTGGGAGGCAGAGGCAGGAGACTCGCTTGAGCCCAGGAATTGGAGGTTGCTGTGAGCTGTGATGCCACAGCACTCTATCCAGGGTGACAGCTTGAGGCTCTGTCTCAAAAAAAATAAATAAATAAATAAATGAATTGTATCCTACTTGCTTTAGGTTCTAACTTTACTCCTTTTTTATTTTTTAAATGAATAAAACTTTAAAGGTATATTTCTTTTCCCTATGAGTAATTACCATCAAGAATCTAATATATATGAATCCATAAAGAATATTTGAATTTCGATAACAGCATACTATACATAATTTTATAACAACTTCTTCTTCTTCTTCTTCTTCCTCCTCCTCCTCCTCCTCCTCCTCCTCCTCCTGCTCCTCTTCTTCTTCTTCTTCTTCTTCTTTTTTTGTAGAAACAGAGTCTCACTTTATCGCCCTGGGTAGAGTGCTGTGGCATCATACAGCTCACAGCAACCTCCAACCCCTGGGCTTGCCTCAGCCTCCTGAGTAGCTGGGACTACAGGCGCCTGCCACAACACCTGGCTATTTTTCTGTTTTTGCAGTTTGGCTGAGGCAGAGTTTGAACTCACCACCTTTGGTATATGGGGCCAGCGCCCTACTTGATGAGCCACAGGCGCTGCCCTATAACAACTTTTGCATTTGTTTTTTAAAAATATTTGACCTAGGGCAGTGCTTGTGGTTCAAAGGAGTAGGGTGCTGGGCCCATATACCAGAGGTGGTGAGTTCAAACCCGGCCCCAGCCAAAAACTGGAAAAAAAGAAAAAAAAAAGGAAAAAAAATATATATATGACCTAGTTATTTCAGTTAAAATGCTATATAATACTCCAGTGTTAGAATGAAATATAATTACTTTGTGCACTCCAGACACTGAAATGTATGGAATTATTGTTGATTTGAGCAAATTCCCACACACAGGTTTATGTTATACTTACAAGATTTGAAATAATCCAGAAACTGCTACTATTGGATATATATGGAGCCCAAATTTTCAGCTTACTATTTGGATTTGGCCACCTGCCATTTGCAGACTTTCATTCTTGTTTCTCTCTTTCATCATGTATATCAGATCAGGCCAATGTCATTCAAATAACCATTCCATGAACTTTCCTGCTATTTTTTTTCCCTAAAATTCTTTCTGCCTGGGATATCCAATTCCGAGCTCCCCAATACCACTATCCATTCAGTGAATCACAATTTAATTTTTGAAGCCCTGACTTTCACACTTTTTTTTTCCAGTCCCCAGTTGGGTTCAATCGTTCTCTCTATATTTTCTTTTTCATCACTATTATAAATTTGTCAGGACTGGCCTCGCACGCCTCAGCTTTGACACAGATGAGCCCTTTCCAGATTCCAGTTGCTGGGTCATCCTAACCTCCTTTTCCACAAGCAAACATTAAATAAATACAAAATTAAATGGAGAGAAGGTGGCACCACTAATCTGAAAGTTGTTTTTGTGTTCATTAAAACTCAGAAGCCAATGACTGAATTTTCATGACATCAGCCATCCTCTCAAAAATAGAATTGTAGAAGGATGCCAGTGGAGCCAACTGAAAAGTGATGGAGTTAAACCATCACAGGACAACCGATGGTAAGAGACACCAAGAGGAGAAAGCCCGTTTTCTAGCGAGAAAGTTAGATATGTATGTGCGTGTGTGTGTGTGTACATGTACACGTGTGTGACGCATTCCTTGGCCAAGCATGTTAGTGGGATTATGACCAATTCACATGGCAATGTATGACTTTGCTCTAGACGGAGGGAAATCCTGGGTTGAGAGTCTCACGGACACAGGGACTCATTCCTTGCCCCTGCTCCAGATTACAGGAATCTCTGGTAAGAAGCAAAGCTTCTTACACCATTAGAAAGAAAATCACTCGGCTCCCCCGGTCTTTTGCGTCCAATTTATGTCCAATTTGCAGACTTTCAACATTGCAACCTCACAGTTCATAAAATCAAACTCAGCCTGGGCTAAGTCTCCAGGTAATGGATTTAGGAACACGGGAGGTGTTACCTGCAGTTCATGATGGGTAACTTTCTTGTTAACTAAAGTCCCTTTAGCTAAATGAGTTCCAGGTTTAAGTCTCCCCTCTCTCTTTTTTTTGGCAGCGATTTTGGGGCTGGGGGTAGGGTAGGCGTAGAATTTTATTAGGCTGCGCGTGGAGAGCTTTTCATTGCAAAGGCAACAGGAAAAAAAATTGGGATAAGCCAGTCTTTGTATAAACGGAAGGTGGTGAAAGGAAGGCTGTGTATAGGGGCTGGGGGATCAACCCTCCGGCTCCACTTGGCTACATGGGGACTCCGGGAGACGGCCTGGTGCTCAGAGTGGAGCCTGGCTATTTCCGCAGATAACAGCAGCTCTGCAGGGAAGGCCCAGAGAGAGAGAAACCGCAGATGCAGGGGGAGCTGGAGGGAGTTGGGGATACTAGCATCTCTTGTCCACTCTCCAAGACCGTGTTCTTAGCCACACATTCACCTTCCTCCATTCGCCTTAGGGGAATCCTAATCATTAGCCAATTGTTGAAAGCAGGTCAATTTCATTTTCTAGGTATACGTGTGCATGTGTAAGCATGGATCTGATTGTACATACCACACATAAACACAGGTATGTGTACCCATTAATGATTTAAGGTTCTATTCCAGATGCCTAAAGGAAAATATCCCTTCTGAAATGAATGGTTCCACAACTGTCAGTCTCAGTAGTCAGACTAATTTGATGTCTGTGTTTTTAAAGCAGGCATTTACTGAGCTGCTTCATTTAAAAGGCTAATGAAATGCTATTTAATTTGGGCATCTGTCATCTCTTAGTAAGCCAAGATCAGCCAACTCTATATTTTGCTTCTTCTAAAAATCATTTCCTTTATGTAAAAATCACAGTAGTGCATGCATTTCATCCCGTACCTGTGGGCCCACGTCTCTTAAACTCGTCACATCTTCCCCCCTGCTGAACAGAGCTGGTTTTTTCCCCTTTGGTTTTCCGGGGTGGTGTGTGTGCGCGCGTGAGTTTGTTTGTTTGTTTCCACTGGGTCTGTCATTCTGTCCTTTCTGATCTCTCAGAATACCATTATCCTTTCAAAAAGAACTCAGATATCAGTAATCCTAGCCTTCGGGGATTTCTTGAACTCATAAGTTTGAGACCAGCCTGAGCAAAAGCAAGACCTGTCTCTACTAAAAATACAAAAACTTAGCTGGGCATTGTGACGGGTGCCTGTAGTTTCAGCTACTTGAGAGGGTGAGACAAGAGAATTGCTTGAGCCCAAGAGGTTGAGGTTGCTGTGAGCTATGATGTCCCCCGCACTCTACCAAAGGTGACAAAGTGAAACTTGTCTCAAAAAAAAAAATCAGATAGCTAATAGAGAAAGAATGAGTATTTTACTTAATTTAGTGGTCAGATAATCTACTTGCACTTAAACAAGCACTGTTCCTGTTCCGGGTGTAGGCATTTTCAAAAAAAGAGGATATATGTATACCATGGCATATTATGCAGCCTTAAGAAAAGATGGAGCCTTTACTTCTTTTATGTTTCCATAGAGGGACCTGGAACAAGGTCCTGAGTAAAGTATCTCAAGAACGGAGGAAAAACTATCCAATGTACGCAGTACTTCTATGAAACCTACTTATATTTGCTCACACTTTCTTATGAAAGATAGAACACAACTATAGCCCAGGATGAAGGAGAGAAATGGAGTGGGAAGGGAGGGGAGGAGAGGTTTGATAGAGGGAGGGTAAAAGGCAGGACCATGCCTATGGGGCATATTGCAAGGGTACAAGTCAAATCTGTCAAATGTAGAACACAAATGTCTTAACACAACAATCAAGTAAATGAGGCGAAAGCTATGTTGATTAGTTTGATGTAGCCACGTCAGATTACCTATATATATATAAAAAAAACAATATATCGTACCCTGCATCTGCATAAATGTATTCATGACCTATGTGTATTTGACTTAATAATAATAAAAAAGAGGATAGCTCCATTATTGGACTTTTGTTACATATACTTAAATTGCTCTATGGTTACATGTATTACTTTGCAAATCACAGATTCTTTTATAACAGGGAGATTATAGATATATAGGCCATTATTAACATTTTATCCATTGTTTATCTCAAGGTTAACAAATGATGGTGGGTTATGGTATTATGGTGGTACTGTCCTTTACCAGAAACCAATCTCTCTCTCTCTCTCTCTCTCTCTCTCTTTTTCTGAATATCTATGGACTGGTCTTGATTGGTCGAAACCTTCCCTTACTGATGTCATCTGTCTCTTCCATTTGAGTGCCTTTGAGGGCTGGTCTGCCTTTGATTTATATTTGGGAGCTATTCTTTACTTCCCTGGCTCATAAGAAACACATTGGCAACTATTTAAGAACAGGTCTACTGGTTAAATTCTTGGGTCTGATAAACCACCGAGTTTCATTTAAAGGAGTTATGGCGGTAGCCCAATCCATGAATTTGAAGGGAAGACTAACTGAAGGACTTATTGGAAAATCTAAGTTGCCTATTAGTCATGTGTCCTTTGAACATTAGACTGCTCACTCAGAACTTGGACTCCAGACTCCTATCTTCTGGTTTGTGTGAGGCTTCTGGAGGGAAACTTTGAGCCAAATGTGGTGTCCTGGGTGGGAAAGGTGGTTAACCTGGACCCCAAACACCTTTCCCTGCCATGTGTTCCTGGGGACCTTAGAGTTTGTCTTTGTAAGCCAAGCATCTCAGAATGTCCACAAGACGAGGTTTGGACAATTATATGGTGGCGGTAGAATCCTATTTTTAAAAAAGATGGGGGAACTTCTAGGTGTTTAAGGTTTGGCAAACAGACTTAGCAAAATATTTTAGATTTGTAAATATGGAGGACACCCTTTCTCGAGAATACTTGTCTTTTATTTCTGTTAATGACTTAAAATATAAAAATTATTCCTTTTAAAGTCATCAGAGCTATATTTGTTCAAAAAGATATTTTAGAAATATATAAATTGGAATAGAAGATTGGAATTCCATCAGTAGTTGGAATTAATATGATTAACTTTTTAAAAAGCAAGAGAGAAAATGAGAAATAATTAGAAATAACAACTATAAGTACTTGGTGGTTAGTTAGAAAAACAATCTACAGAGATTGATTTGCTTTTCTAAAAATCAAGGTTTGCCATTAATTGAATTTGGTATTAGTCACATACTAGGTGAGAGAATATACTCAACCTTTGGGTATCTATTTCTTTTCTTTTCTTTCTTTCTTTTTTTTTTTTATTTTTCAATTTTTGGCTGGGGCTGGGTTTGAACCTGCCACCTCTGGCATATGGGGCCGGGGCCCTACTCCTTTGAGTCACAGGCGCTGCCTGGGTATCTATTTCTTTATCTGTGAAGTGGAGCACTAATGACTTCCATGTCAAGCCATTGTCATAAGAAGTAATTGATACAGCATGGAAAGAATTCTTAATAGTGCTGAACATAAAGCATTCAGCACTATTCAGCACTGTCCCTCCCATGGACGTGTCTAAGACACTTCAGCTATCAGTTTTAATTTGTTGAGAGATGAAATTAAAATTACTTCATCCGAAACTGTCAATGATAAATTAAAATAATTCTTGGGAAGATTTTAGGAAAAAAAGGCAGAGCCAACAGGAAAACAACAACAACAAAAAACATCGTGTTTTACTTGGGAATATGAGGTTTACTAACAAAATGAAATGCTGCATTTTTACATTAGGAGTCTCAATGTTAGGATGATGTTAGATGATACACACCATCTACTGGACAAACACTTAGTGTCCACCCTGTGGCAGCTGCTGTATGATGAATTAGGATGTGTTCGTGTGTATGTACACGTGAGGGTATTTCTTACCAACCATTCATGTCACCTGAATGACAATGTAACTATGTTCCTTATTTTCTGAAAGAGGATATTGGGGCATAAAGAATAAAAAATACCACAACTCTACATAGCTGGTAATTGGAGAAACATGGATAAAAACTATAATTTATTTCTAATTTGAAAAATTAATGATACTTCATTTGATATTATCTAAGTGGTTCAAAGTTAACAGGACAAGATACATCCATGAAAGCAGCCAAGGGTTGTTTGAGAACAACGACTAGGTAAAATCATCTTACCAGGCATTGAGAGATATTATACAGCTATAGAAAGATAGATTAAGGCCATAGAATAGAAGGAATAAATACATAGAATCAAGGATAAATGATGATTTTCTTACCTGAGGTTTACTCTAAAATCAGAGACTGCTTGCTTGTGTCCAGATGGCCTAGAGCATGTGTAGGATTACCCCAAAGGGTAAGAAGAGGGAACTGGGAAGATTGGAACAAGGAAAGAAAGAAAGAAAGCAGAGCCAAGGCTACATTATCTAACTAAATGGGAGCTCAATGGTCAACTGGGGCTTCTTTGCTAGGGCTACTCTGAGAAACCATGTAATGTGTATCTCCATTGAGGAACAAAAGAACAGAGCATTTATCCAGTCTCCTCTCCCACACTGGTCAAGGGTTGCCATTGTTCAAGGGTGCTAATGGGCTTGCATTTCCAGATGTGTGTGTGTGTCATGGTGACCAAGTGGCTTCACCAGATATCTTGTGCAACTATTGCAGAAAAACTGTCAGAGCTGAGAAGGAGCGATTTCTGTTTTCAACCGAGGCAAACTGCAATTCCTGATGCTAGATCCTGCTTCATTACCTGGACTATAAAATGAGCTGAAATCCCATGCTATAGCAAGAGAGGCATTTGATATAGTGATGTCATTTATAGCCAAATCGTCGTTTCAAACTCCTGAGGAAATGGTATATTACTTGGTTTATAGAGTTAGAAAACTTCGCTGAACCTTAAGTCACATAAATGTAACTATCAAGGTGAAATATTAATAATAATTTGAATGGTGGAAAATAAAAATACAAAAGGATTAGAAGAAAATACTTGTGTGTAGTCTTTTAAATTTATTTTTTTGATTGTTTTAATTTTAAAATAATCATAGGGATGGAACTCACTTTTGGGGTGTAATTTCTAAGACTAAAAATCATATAGGAAAACATTACAATTCATTTAAAAAGGCTTTTTCATAGTTAGTCCAAAATGATCTGTGCTCTTTAAAAGTTGCTTTCTTCAGCTAAACAGTTTCATTAAATTAAATAGACATATCTGAAATTTGACTTTTGGTTGCCAAATGATTATATCCTCTTTCTGTACTTACATGCCACATTTAATATTGTGTGTACAAATACTGAGTAACTAAAGGGTTTGTGATCTAAGAGAGATCTAGACTACTCTAAAATATATATCTTAAATCTACAGAAATATTCTTTAAAGATTAAAGTCAGGTATACTCATAATTTCTTAGAGTTATAGATCTATAAATGCAACATTATTGAATTTTAAAACTTTCCTCCCCTTAATTTCATTGTTTCTTTATTTAATATAGTCCTTTGAGACATTTATTTTTCTTCCAGAGTTAGAGAAATTGTAATTTAGTAATGAAGCCTACACATGCAATAAAATTTTTTAAAAGTTGGGAATTAAGCCATTGATTATCTTTATCACCCTCTCACTTCCATAAACAATCTTGTGGCATCCCAAATCTTTTGGTTGAAATTATAAACATATTTGATTATTTCAGTATTTAGCTTTTTTAATTGAACACATTCTGTATGTTCAGCTTGATTAAAACAAGGTGAATTGGTTATTAAGCACTTTGTAATTGTATTATTATTATTGTTGTTGCAGTTTGGCTGGGGATGGGTTCAAACCCGCCACTTTTGGTATATGAGGCCAGCACCTGACCCACTGAGCCACAAGCACGGCCGTTATTATTATTATTATTATTATTATTATTTGAGACAGAGTCTCAAGCTGTCACCCTGGATAGAGTGCCATGGTGTCACAGCTCACAGCAACCTCAAACTCCTGGGCTTAAGCGATTCTCTTGCCTCACATTCCCAAGTAGCTGGGACTTCAGTCACTTACCACACTGCCCGGCTATAATTGAATTATTTTCAAAAAATTTCAACGAAACAATGAAATTGGCATTTCTCATTTACATTTAAATCTTCTTTTGAACCTCTTTTCTCTACTACAATCTCATTTTTATAGTCAGATAAATCAGAAAGAACAGAATCTATCCTTTCTCTCAGAGAAACTTTAAGTTGCAGCCCAGGGTCCAATCAAAAACAATTGAATATTGTATAATGTGTCAGGAAAATGCTTTACGAAGGAGAAACAGTCCAACTAATGGAAACCTAAATGGAAGAATTCCCAAAATAGCGTTATGTGTGGTCACATTGAAAAAAACTTTTAAGTGTATTTCTTCATTCTTCCATTTTTTTGTAGCCCTTTTTCCCTGAGATGAATTTTATACTGAATGGGACTAAATGTTTCTATTTGTCCTCCTTTGTCACTGATTTGCTTTAAATCTACTCTGAGAAGGACCAAACACATGGATGGTGTCCTATATCAAAATGACTGAAAAATTAGGGGAGGAGAAAAAGTGGTCACCGACTGTTGATCTAGTGCAGCATAAATCCAAAGAAACTCACATTTCGTATTTTCCAGTTTGGGGGCGTTAAGCAGACATGATTTTGGAAACAAAATTGATGCTTTTCTCCACGGAGCATGAAGGGTTATCTCCTTAGGAAACAATCAGCTAGAATTTATGTCTTTTCTTTTGCTTTCTTTATTCTTTCAGCTTGTCACGATCTTTATAATTTGTTATAGTTTCATATTATACAGAGCCTTACTGTGTGTGTTGCTGTCATACTTTCCACTGAGCTTCAAAGAAAGAAGGCAGAATGAAGCTGGTTGTAAACCTTTATTTCCATCTTTATGCAACCTTATTTTAGGAACTCCAATAAAATGTAACCACATTAACCAACACTTAATTTGGGTTAAATGATGAAAGAAAGCCAGTAATAGCTTAGAAACAAACAAAGTTGGAAAATACACGTCTCCCGCTACATTAGATGCTGTCAAGTCATAATTTTTCCTTTATTGGCAGCAAAAATAAGGAAAAGGAAAATGATTAAACCCTATGGGTGGGACTTGTAGGATAATCAAGCTTAATTATTTCCTTCTCTTCCTTGTGCTATATTTGTTAAGTAACTACATTATAAAATAAAACGTATTATAAAATTAGGAGAAATTATCTTTCGTGACACATTGCTCAATTCAGACCAAATATATGACAAGTCGCCTATGTTTTCATATAAAGTTTATTATATTTAAAGCTCAATTTATTAAAAATCCCTATTTCTATACAAATTATTGAAATTGTAACATACTGTATCATGTTTAAATACATTATAATGGTGGCGCAAATTCAATGTTCTTTAAACTCCATTTAATAATCACGTTTTCTTTTTTTATGTTTTTTGTAGAGACAGCGTCTCACTTTGTTGCCCTCGGTAGAATCCTGTGGTGTCACGACTCACAACAACCTCCAACTTCTGGGCTTAGGGGATCCTCTTGCCTCAGCCTCCCAAGTAGCTGGGACCACAGGTGCCCGCCACAGCACCTGGCTATTTTTTTGTTGCAGTTTGGCGGGTTTGAACCTGCCATCCTCGGTTTATGGGGCTGGTGCCCTACTCGCTAAGCCATAGGCTTCGCCCCTTTGCGTTTTCTCTATACCTATTTGTTAACCAACAGCCAAATTATTTGAGAGTGACTTCAAAATAACCTATATGTGTGTAACATTTTACACTGTACAGAATAACTTGTCTTATCATCTTATCTGATTCTAACAATCATCCATATGTGTGAGCAACAGAGTGAGGGAGGGTTTGATCTCAGATTTGGGGATCTCTGATCCAGAGCATTTCTAGACCATCCAGATATTATGTTTATGCCATATGTAATATGTAATATCCATTTTTGTCCTTTACCTATGCAAATGCATATACGTGAGAACTATTTATTTGAAATAGCAGCATGGAATTTTGGCAAATTAGAGAAAAAAATTGGCATCTTCATTCATCAAGGATTTCCTACTGCAGTCCAGGATGAGTATTCGTGTTCTAATTATGAATAGCTGTGTGACAACCTTCCCCAAACTCAGTAACTTAAAATCATAACATTTTATTTACTTGCTCAGGAGTCTGTTACGTGGTCAGTGTTTTGTAAGGACAGATCGTAAGTGTCAGTGCTGTCAGCTGGAGTAGCTTAAAGATGCTTCAACTTTCAATGACAGGTTGACACTGAGGCCACTGGAGTGTTCGCCAGTACCCTTGGCTCATACTTAAAGGGAGGGGTGGTTCCTCTCCCCCAAACCCTTCTGAATGGCTGGCTTGGGCTTCCTTATAGCATTGGGCTTTTAGGGCAGGGTTGACTTACCCCCAGAATGAATAGGAGTTTCCTAAGGCTTAGGCTCAGAGCTGGCACAGAAATTCTGCTGCTTCTACAACTCAAATTCAAACAGGGAGAACAGAAGGGTGTGAATAACAGGTGGGGTGCTTCACTGGAGGGCTTCAACATATGATGCAGAAACTTATTCACGAATGCTCATAACAGCAGTTGTAGTCATGTCTGCCCCAACTGCAGACTACCCAGAAATCCTTCCAGGGATGAATGGTTAGACTGTGGTGCATCCATTGTGTTGAATGCCACTTAGCACAGTT
Organism: Arctocebus calabarensis; assembly: GCA_963573935.1. Classification (NCBI taxonomy): domain Eukaryota; kingdom Metazoa; phylum Chordata; class Mammalia; order Primates; family Lorisidae; genus Arctocebus; species Arctocebus calabarensis. Next base: position 10,638 of record CAUYON010124845.1, read on the forward strand.
TGGAGTGACCTGAAGAAAATAAGGCAGGGAAAAAGCCAAAAGGATATATAATGCAGGATTTCACTTACATAACATTTGCGAAATAATACTCTTTAGAAATGAAGAACAGATTAGTTGTTGCCTGGGGTTAGGGATAGGGGCGTGGGATGCTAGCATGGTTGAGTATCTTTGATTGGAGTTGTGACTATCGAAGCAACACATGTGATAAATCTGCATGGAGCTTCACATATAACATACACAAGTGTGTGTCTACTTGATACAATATAAGTTCTGTGGACTGGACCAATGTGGATGTCCTAGCAGTACATTTTATTCTAGTTATCCAAAGCATAGACATTGGGGAAGGCTGGATGTCAGGTGTATGAGACTTCTTTTAACATCTCTTTGTGACTTCTTGTGAATCTTTCCTGAAAAATTAAAGGCAAAATTGTCTCAGCACTTGTATCTCAAGCAGTTAAGGTGTTAGCCACATATACCAGAGCTGGCGGGTTCTAATTCAGCCAGGGCCTGCCAAACACTGATGACAACTACAACCAAAAAATGACCAGGCACTATGGTGGGCACCTGTAGTCCCAGCTACTTGGGAGGCCGAGGCAAGAAAATCACTTGAGCACAGGAGTTGGAGGTTGCTGTGAGCTGTGTGAGCAGCTTGAGGCTCTGTCTCTAAATAAATAAATGCAAATAATAAGAAAAAGTTGACAACCATTGTGGTAAATGGGAAGGGGGTCAAAGGGCCTTGGTTCCTTGGCTCGACCCTGGGCACATATTTTAAAATGCACTCAGGGTTTCTTTTATTTTTTATTTTTATTATTTAATTCAAGTAAGGGGAGGTCAATTAATCACAAGATAATTTCCATCAAAAAGAGAATTTGTTACTAGAAGCTCCAAAGAAGAGGGACACACCATGCCAGGCAGTGCCACATGGGGAAGCAGCAGGCCCAGCAAGAGGTGGGGGCAGCAGCAGAGAAACACGAGTCGGGGCCTTATTGTGGCTTTCAGGGGGAGGAGGGTGAGGCAGGATGAGCAGCGGAGCAGACTTAGGATTGGATAGTCAGAATTTCAGCAGGCGCTGGGCTATGGAGGGGTTTCTAGTGGTCTGGCCCCTGGCTCTGGGGTCACTTATGTCAGAAGGAATATTGGCATGGGGTCTGAATTGGCGTGCGTGCATCCAAGGTGTGCTCACAGGCAAGTTGTTTGCTATCTCTGAGAACTGGCTGAGTCTCTAGAGGACACTCCCTGTGTAGATCTGCAAGGCCAAACATTTCTAAGCATAAGAAAATGTACAAAATAATAAAAAAGCCTGATTAATAGAGTATACGAGTTCCTCCTGGTTGTACCACCAGTGTGTTATTTGACACTACAAGCCTCAATTTCTCCCTTTTTACAATTTGCTCAATCACAGCATCTATCTTATAAAGTGACCATGAGAACGAAGTAGGGGATGAGCCACCTGAAACACAGCAGAGCCTGGTGTCTATGAAGCGTTCAATGAAATACTCCAATATTAGGCAGCCTTGGCTTCTTGACAAAGCAATATCTCATACAATGGTAGGTGAGTTTAGAGGTTTCCATAAATCTTTGCTCAAATATTAATATATATAACTTTGAATGTCATAAATACAAATTTCTTCTCATAAAGCAACATTCATTTACAGTATTTTATTTCCATTTGATTATTATTACTTATACTAAATTCCAGGATAAAATTTAGAGAGGGATAAATTTTGGTAGCCAAGAAAATCTTAGCACCACTGTCACCTATAATGTGTGTATAAAACAATGATTCCCCAGTTGGAAACTTAACTGGACATTATAAATAAGATGTGCAAATAAATAAATAAATACTCTGACTATAGCTAGCTATATATATGCCTTGAAGTTTCTTTCACGGGAAGCACTAACTTTAATCCATACTATATTTCTAGGAAAGGGTTGATTTTCAGGTGCAATGCACTCGGTCGCATGCACAAACCTTGCTGTATTCAAATGTTTGCCTCGTTTTCTTTGCATGAAAATAAATCACGTGTTGTCAGCTAGAGAAGGTTAAAAGTCAATTGGTAAATGGATGGCTTCACCTCTGATCTGTGGAACTTCACGAGGACATCCAGCAAACTGTGACACCCCTCACCACTTCATAAATTAAAAACAACCCATAAATAACCACTTATTCCAAATTAGATGGAAGAATGGCATTTCGGGAGGGGTGGAGATGAAAAAGATGGGCAGTGCCATAAAAAATGAGAGCGGTCTCTTGAGAGATCTCATTAAGTATTGCTTAATTTTAGCCAACGTGACAAGTTGGACACAGGCCTGATAAAAACCAAAGACTCTACGAATGGTCTAAGAAAATTAAGATACAAGTGATCCACTTAAATAATAGTCTAAAGTCAAGTAACTTTACCATAGTGCTATATTTTCTGCAATATGATATGCAATTAATTCTTCCTTAAATAAACAAACTGATTAAAATTTCATTATGCTGACATCTCACAATAAACCTTGGCCCAGTCAACCCCTTTCTTGTTGCTTATTTAAGTTCTTATAATTAATTCTGGATTTATGTCATTTGCTGGCCAATGTTACAGTCACCTTACTAACTAAGCAATTTGAAAGCTGTCGGAGCTCACAGGAGCCACTGCGGCAGTGGGTGACAGCCCACGGTTTTAATCTAATCCTTATTGAGAGAGGTTTTATTTTCCCATGCCATGGCGTTTTCTCTTAGCCAAGTAATTAAATGTTATTGTCTTTTATTTCTTGTATGGTACTTTTATGCTGCTGGACAGATGTGGTGGAATGAATTTGTCCAACACAAAGCTAGATAATTATTCTTTTAATTACTCGTGTAGGTTCTTCCCCAAAAACTATTTTGTCATCATTGATAAATCTAAACTATCACGTTACACAAATGTCCTAAGAATTCTTCAAGGAATTTGGTCACTCTAATCTATATTGTTACTTGATTCTTTCAACAGTCATTGGCTGAGTTCCCCAAAGGTATTTTGGAGCCACACATACAATAGAAAGGGCAACTGAAGCGTCTCCCAGAATCACTAAGGATCTTGTTCAATTTCCCAGCATCCGGGGAACGTCAGATGGACAGCTTTGCAGTGGGCTGGAGTTCTCATTCAATCCTTTTGACCATGCAGAAATTTCACCAGCTTCTCAAATTTGTTGATGTACATAAAAAGTTTGAAGACGGTGATCTTATGGAAGGAACAAAATAAAACAAGAGGCTCAGTGCAGCACACTGGTTACAGCACCAGACACGTACACTGAAGTTGGAAGGTTTGAACCTGGCCTGGGCCTGCTAAACAAAAATGACAGCAACAACAACAAAAAGAAAAGGAAAAAGAAAACATAACACCTAGACATTGTGGCACACACTTGTAGTTCCAGCTACTTGGGAGGCTGAGGCAAGAGAATTGCTTAAGCCCAAGAGTTTGAGGTTGCTGTGATTTGTGACACCGTGGCACTCTAGCCAGGGCAACAGAGTGAGACTCCACCTCAAACAAACAAACAAACAAACAAACAAACAAACAAAAAAACAATACCCCAAACCACATGCATGTAATTCACCCTTTTATCTCATGTAGGTGGACCACTGTTAGGAACAAAGTTTGGGGCCAAAATCAAGTGTCAAGTATGCACTCACTTTTTAAACTAGGTTGTAGGAGGAAAATACTTATACTTAAAGACCTATGATTTGTGTAACAGTCAAAATCATAGAGTCTTAGAATTGAAGGGATTTCTATAGAATAATAAGAGAAAAACTACACTCATCTTCAGTCCCTTGGCTTCTACAACAAAGCCTTCCATCATCTGGCCAGGACAAATGTGAGCAAAATAGACATTTTTCTGCAGCCAGATGCACTATTCCTCCACGTTGTACTCTGCGTGATTTGTCTTGTTCACTATTGACTTTAAAGATTTTCCCAACAACTCCTTCATTGACCAAAATTTTTATCTGTCGGAGACCTATGACATTAAATCTTTATTCCTCTTCTTTCTCTTCCACTTTTTTTTAATTCAAAGATCTTCTATTCATAGAACTATCTCATGAATAGTAATAATAATTAAAAAAAACACTTGATTGTGATTAAGTATGCCTCTGGTTTTCTTTAAGGACTGATTTTTATCTATCGAGAGATTGAAACTTTTTTTGACATAGTAACCATACTCATTTTTCCCAATCAGAAGCTTACCATGTAGGTGCTAGGCAACAGGAGCTAATAAGTATGTATTAATACTGTGTATTTATGTACCAATCTCAACATCTTTCCCCAGTACAGAATATTCCCAATAGAACTGTTAAAAACCGTCTTTTAAAATAGATGTAAATATACTATGGTAGAATTACACAATGTAAAAAATATATACATGTATATACATATTCATTCAGTATCATTTATGCATGTTTCCTAGAATTTGAAAAAAAGAAAAACAAAAATTCAAAAACAGTTGTAGAATCATTGAACGGTGCTGTGTCTGTTGCAATGTCATCAGCAAACTGCAGCCAGCTTAGTTATCTAATTTTCCACTAAGCTTCTACACACCTTGGAATCATTCAATATTTGAGGCCAGGCCAGGCCAGGCACAGTGGCTCACACCTGACATCTTAGCACTCTGGGAGGCTGAGGTGGGAGGATCCCTTGAGATCAGAAGTTTGAGGCCAGACTCAGCAGAAGTGAGACCCCGTTTTCACTAAAAACAGAAAAATTAGCTGGGTATTGGGATATGTGCCTGTAGTCCCAGCTACTCGGGAAGCTGAGGCAAGAGGATGGTTTGAGCTCAAGTGTTTGAGGTTGCTGTGAGCAAGGCTGATGCTATGGCACTCTAGCTTGGGCAGCAGAATGTGATTCTGTCTTTAAAAAAAAAAAATACTGGATGTAGAATAAGATAGTTCTGATATTAGTCAGACCCAGGGTCAGATTCTAGAGCTTTGCCGTTTACTAGACATGCCTTCTTGAGTGTCATCTTGGTAAAAGGTCATTCGCCGTACCCCTTCAGTAGAGATCACGGTGCCTCCCATGGAGGCAGCCACGAAGACCTAATGGAATGGAGGACTTGTCTTTCTTCTCCAAGTGTCACCCTTGTAATACAAAACTATTTGAAGTGGGGGACTTACTGACAAATAAGCACACACACAAACACACAATTTATTTCTTCCATTCTTAGAAGAATGGTGCAAACCTTCTGTTCCTTTCTCATGGAACTGTGGACCTTTTTCTTACTTCCATCTCCTATAACAGACAGAATCAACCTGCATGCTTATTCCCTTCTATCTCAACTCTTATGAAGATTTATTTTCTGGACTTCCCTCCAATTTCTCCCTATCAGCACAAGTTCCATCCTGACTTGGAGGCCAAGGTCAGTCTTTAAGGATTATTAGATCCCATAGAAATGTTTTGGTTTTTTTTTTTCCCTCTGAAGAATTTCATTGCTCTTTAAGTGGAGGCCACATTTTTGAGTTGGGGATGCCCTTTTGTGTTTCATTATTGAATAGCAATAATGCAATATCACTGAACCCTAAAACAAATTATAAGTGTTATAAGAGTCAGAGCCAGAGGTGTTTATTTTTTATCAAACTTAGTCTTTCAATGTCCATAAATTATGTAGGCTAGGAATTAATGATATAACCAGAGGAAAGCAGTTTTTATTTATTATTTATTCTTATCTCACTTCGTTAAAGTTTTAATGTGACTTCCGAAGCAGTGTAAATGAACCTATAGTAGAATAAATTATTTTGTAATGAATGGCTTTGCATTGTACATTTACCCAATGCCTTAATCTAATTCCATTCTATTAAGCTCACGCCAAGCATTTGTGTTAAGAGGCTCCATATCACAGCTCTACAGGTTGGAGAAAAGTGGATTTTGCTCTGATGTGCTAAGTTTTATTTCCTATGCCACCTCCTTACTATGTCTCTTAACACTGTGCTATTTCCTTAAGTGAGTATTTTATTCTACACATCTTTGCAGCATTGATCGCCAGCTTAATGAACATGTGGAATCTGATTATTTGGGGAGACAAGCAGATTGACAATGGAATTGTGATGAAAGAAAGGGAAGTAAATTACGTGTCTTAAATGCTTATCTGTAAAATCCTCAATGGAGTCCATTTTGAACTTTATGTGGATTGAGGAGAGATGTTATTAATAGGAAAAGCAAACAGAAAGTGCAGTTTTGCAAGGAATAGTCAATAGGCTTAAATATGAACTGACGTTTCTCTCTTCCCAGACTACACTTTGGGATTAAAACAGGTTGATCTATGCTGCCATTATGTGTGGCAAATAAGGACTGTAGAGCTCCAGAAAGAGCAATAATGTAAAAATATATCTACCTAAAAAGGGAACTTAGAAAGGATTTATTAAGCAGCTTAACTTTGTTTGCATTGATAAATGAGCCTTTCTGGGAAAAAAAAAATTTTTTTTTTTTTGACTCCGTTCCTAAGTGAGCCAGCTGCAGGTGCCTTTGGGGATTTTTGCAGTGTCACTATGAGAAACCGTCTGCCTCGCTTTCTTTCACAATCTCCCAGGCTCTGTCCAGGTGTTGGGACTTAGGATGTGGCCTTCCTGCCATCAGCTGCACAGGACGGGCTCTCACCCACACTGTCAGCACCTCGTGAACAAGAGAAGGCCCTCTTTGTGTGCTTCCTCCAGGCTCTGCAGTTGGCTATCTCATTCTGTTTCAAATTAACAGCAGTGGTCATTTCCGCTGGTTATGCTGTGTAAAGGGAACTCAATACCCTTCTACTGTTCTTGGCTTGCACAGCACCATGGGAGGCTGTTCAGATATGCAAATTGTGTCTTCCCCGTTTATTCTCACGGGTGATTTTTCCCCCCTTCCTCTTAGCAAACCTAATAGGACATGTTAGAGTTTGGCTGGTAATCCTAGAGGGGAGAACAGAGCAGTGACTGCAGGTTCTCCCTCTAAATCTTCTCTCAGCGGCGGATCTTTCCAATAGGGTTGAATGTTACATTTTCCGGAAAATGCTTTCACACATTATGGGAACATGTAAAAAATATACCAAAATTACTTAAATTTTTTTTTAAATATACTGAGAAATTGTTCCAATTGTTTTGATGTCTGCCTATTATTTTGCTAGAAAATGAAATGTTGCCAGGAAATGAATTTTCGCAAATGTGATCTTGTAGGGGATAAAAATATTTCTTTCCATGCAAGGTTCCTGGCTAAGGTCCCTCTAATAAAAGACAGGTAAACAAAGGAAAAGCGACAGATGTATTTCACAAAAGTTTGACATGACTTTTGGGTTTTTATTCCTTGCTAAGGAAATGAACACCTGAAGAAATAGGAAGACTCGTGTGCAGATTTTTATGTCTGGGTTTGATGAAGGGTGAACGTCTTGAGGGAGTACAATTGCAGAATAAAGTGATATAATCTGATGGCAATAAGCTAGGGGGCTGGGGATTTAGCAAGTCCTGTTCCTTCAGATTCTTTCCGAAATCTCAGTGTCTTAAGACATAAGGATGTTCCTTTCCTCTGAATTAGCAAGGGGACGTCTCTTGATTGAGGGCCTCAAGGCCTGCGTTAGGGGAGAAAGGGAAGAAGGGAAAGTGACTTTTCTGTTTCTGTTTTCTTAAATGCCAAGGTGTCACACTTTGGGGTAACATGCCTTGGACCCCATCAATCTTCTTTAAGCAGTTTTCAGTTGTTGTGGTGGACAATTGAGTCTCTTCTCTGTGACTAATTGAATAGTGAAGAATATAGCAAGGGTCAGATTGACCCAAGTTCCGTTTTTCATTTCCATTGACAAATGCGACCTAAGGTCCTTAACATCTCTTAAGATTCCATTTTCTCATCTGTAAAATCAAGACTATTATACTTAGATCATGGTATTGTTATAAGTCTTGCACAAGGGAACATTACCTATCACATTTATTTTTGAAAGAATTTTATTGTTACTTAATTGTTGTGGGAAAATAGTTGCACATTTTAAGCAGTGCTTGAGAACATTAATTAACGAATTTCTCCATCATGTGTCTGGTTGATTGCCTCTGAATTCATTTCATTAACCTGTCATATATCAAAAATGGACTTACTCCTACTAAGACCAATGGAATTTATATATAGCCATTAGAGTCCTAGTTACAAAATTAGTTTTCATTTGTTTGTTTGATCTGATGACTTAAGAAATAAAAGCAGCATGGGAGATGATGTACAGTGTAACATTAATTACATAAAATTAAAAAATAAGTAAATTTCTTAAAAGAAATACATTTACCATTTGACCCTATAATTCCTTTACTGGGTATATACCCAGATGACCAAAAATTACAGAACAACAAAGATATCTGTACCAGATTGTTTATAGCAGCCCAATTCATAATCGCTAAGTCATGGAAGAAGCCCAACAGCCCATCGATACATGAATGGATTAATAAACTGTGGTACATGTATACCATGGAATATTATGCAGCCTTAAAGAAAGAGGGTGACTTTTCCTCTTTCATTTTTACATGGATGGAGCTGGAACATGTTCTCCTTAGCAAAGTA
>CAUYON010124846.1:0-25405 GCA_963573935.1 Arctocebus calabarensis
CCTGGCACTCCACTATAAGGCAAATGTGGGACTCTTGAGGGGTGATGACACAAGCTGCAGCCATGAGAATTTGCCCCGGGCACTCTCAGTCCAGATTTGGACTCCGATGGGGTCACTGTCCCAGGAGGCCTTCACCTCTGGAGACAGGCCACCCTCCAGGGGTCACCCTTGTATTCTGGACAGGGGCCAGGTGGCCGATGATTTTGTTTTACTCCTCTTCTCTTTCCTGTATTAAATCCTTGGGTACTGGGTTCCCTTTGTCTTGTTTACTTACTTTTGTGTGTGCGTGTGCCAGAGAATAGCTCAGATAACTTACTAAGAAAGAGTATTGTTGAGGATAAGTTTTTTTCTGAGGCTTTCCAGGGCCCTCATATTTGGCCACTGTGTTATTCTAGGTTGAAAATAGTATTTCTTCAAACCTTTGGATGTATAACTCTTTTGTCTTTCTCTGATTGATAAGAACGAAAATTCTGACGCCAGTGTCCCTCGCCTTTATATAAGTAAACTACAATATTACCTCTTCTTCCCTCTGGGAATTCTGGATTTTTCTCCTTATCATTTGTGATGCTGTATCTAGATGTGAATATATATATATATATATATATGTGTGTGTGTGTGTGTGTGTATTATATGTTTATTGCAGTGAATGTAGCCTTTCAATCTAGAGACTTTCAATTCTAGAATTTGTTTTTGGTAACTTTGACTCTCGTTTTTCTTACACCATCTAATTCTATCTTCCTTGTCATCATCTTTATAATATTATTCAGCACTCTGGGAGGCCCTGGCAGGTGGATTGCCTGAGCTCAGAGCGATACCCCATCTCTAAAAATAGCCAGGCGTTGTGGCGGGCGTCTGTAGTCCCAGCTACTCTGAAGGCCGAGGCAAGAGAATCGCTTGAGCCCAAGAGTTTAAGGTTGTTGTGAGCTGTGATGCCACAGCACTCTACCAAGGGCAAAAAAGTGAGACTCTGTCTCAAAAAAAAAAATGATAATAATATGTTATTATTCAGACACTGGAACTTCTGGACTGATCTACATCACTCAATCTCTGTTCATATTTTTTATCTTTTTTTTGTTTATTCTCTGGAAGATTTATTTGACTTTATCTTCCAAGATCTGTATAATTTCCAAGACTATTTCATTGTCTTCTGATTGTGCCCTTTCTGCAGAATCTTGTACATTCCAAACACAACATATCTTCTACTTTCTCTGAGGATTCTACTTAGACTTTTCCCTAAGAATTTCTTTCCCTTTATGACTTACATTTTCATCTTGTTTAAGAACTCTTTACCTATCCCAAAGTAAAAAAAATTGTTAGATGAAAATGCAAGATTCAGGCCCGGCGCCTGTGGCTCAACGGGCTAAGGCACCAGCCATGTACACCTGAGCTTCCGGGTTCGAATCCAGCCTGGGCCCGCCAAACAACAATGACGGCTGCAACCAAAAAATGGCCGGCATTGTGGCGGGCACCTGTGGTCCCAGGTACTTGGGAGGTGGAGGCATGAGACTCGCTTGAGCCCAGGAATTGGAGGTTGCTGTGAGCTGTGATGCCACAGCTCTCTACCCAGGTTGACAGCTTGAGGCTCTGTCTCAAAAAAAAAAAGAAAATGCAAGATTCAATTGGAAGTTTGCTTTTTGCTTTGAGCTGTTGGTTTCTTGTGGAATGTGTTTTTGTATATGATGTGTTCTTTTTTTTTCTGTATGGTGAGCAGTTTGCCCAGAGGGAATGTGTTTTTGTGTATGATGTGTTCTTTTTTTTCTGTAAGGTGAGCAGTTTGCCCAGAGTCACTTAATAAATCACCTGCCCTTTCTCCACAGACCTGCCACTATGGTAGTCACTGGCCCCTGCAGGTCGTCTCTGCTGGGTTCCTGGTGGCCTAGAAGGCACCTGTATGACAAGCCTACTCAAAAGTAGACCCATGAAGTACTTAGCCAGCCTCGTCCCAGGAGCACCTTCAAGGCCTGCCTGACTCTCCTCTGGGGAACTTTCCCTGACGCATCCTCCCCGCAGGCCCCACTCTGCCTGCCAGTGGGGTGGTGCAGGGGTGGGGGGTAAGGGGTAGAGGATGGGGTTACCGAGGGGGCAGAAGAGAGAACTACTCTCCCTACTGTTCTGCATCGTGTGATTTGATAACAAGTGTATCTCCTTCTTCTTTAAAACAGCTTCATTGAAGTATAATTAATAGAAGAAAAAGTGGACATATTTAATGTGTACTTTTTGATGACTTTGAACATATGTGCATACTCATGAAGCCATCACCACAGCTGAGAAAATAAACATACCCATGACCTTCAAAAATTTCCTCCTGGGCAGTGCCCACAGCCCAGTGGGTAGGGAGCCGGACATGTACACCAAGGCTGGCCGGTTGGAACTCAGCCCGGGCCTGCTAAAACAACAATGACAACTGCAACAAAAAAATAGCTGGGTGTTGTGGGGGGCGCCTGTAGTCCCAGGGACTTGGGAGGCTGAGGCAATAGAATAGCTTAAGCGCAAGAGTTTGAGGTTGCTGTGAGCTGTGACGCCACAGCACTCTATGAGGGGGACATAGTGAGAAAAAAAAAATTTCCTCCTGCCCCATTTCCTTTTTTGTGGTAAGAACATTTAATAAGAGTTGTGCCTTCTAAACAAAGTGTTAAGTGTCCACCACACCGTTGCTGACTGAGGCGCGCTGTTGTTCAGCAATCTCTGGAACTTACTCACCGAGTGTAACCCAGACCTTCCGCCTGTTGAACGGTGACACTCGTCTCCCCTCCCGGCCTCTGCAGCCACTGCCCTATTCTCTTCATCTGTGGGTTGACGACTGGAGATGCTTCATGTGAGTGGGTTTTGTGGACTGGTCCTTCCATGCTGCCGTGCTTCCGCTCACACAGAGTCTTCCGGCTTCACCCAGGCCGTCCAGAGGCGGGATTGTCTTCGTCATTAAGGCGGAACCGTTCTCCACTGTGTGTAGATGGTGCGTTTTCTTTGTTCATCTGCTGATGGGCCTTTAGGTTGTTCCATACCTTGGCTCTGCTGAACGGTGCTGGAGTGAACATGGAGCTACACATACCTCTTCCAGGTCCTGAGTTCAGTTCTTTAGGATCTAAACCCAGAAGTGGGATTGTTGGGTACAGCAGTTCTACGTGGGGTTTTATTTTTATGAGAAAGTTCTCTACTCTTCCAGAGTGGCTGCATCATTTGACATTTCCACCAGCAGCGCATGGGGTTCCAATCCATCCACATCTTTGCTGAGACTTTTTTTTCTGATGGTGGCCGGCAGGTATAGGATGTGCTCAGCGTCACTAATCTTGAGGGAAGTCCAAATCAAAACCACTGTGAGATGTCACCTCACCCTACTAAGAGGATTATAATATTTGCATCTTGCCTGTGGGACTTTGAGGTCAAAAACACATTCCACAAGAAACCAACAGCTCAAAGCAAAAAGCAAATTTCAAATTGAGTCTTGCATTTTCATTTAACAATTTTTTTGGCCTTGGGATAGGTAAAGAGTTCTTAAACGAGAAGTCATAAAGGGAAAGATTCAGTATAGGGATTGTGTCTTAATTTATCTTTATTCTAAAAATCTAGCATAGTTCTCAAATGTCAATAGTTTTTCTCGAATAATTTCATAAATTTGCAAGGAATATGATTTCAAAACCAAATTAAAATAGGTTTTGATTCCCTTCTCAATGCTTAACTGCAGACAATGTTATATATAAGTACATATTTGCTTTCCCTTATGTTAGCACAACTTTAGATAATCCAATGTTCAATAAAAGTAAATGCATTTACCTAGAACAAATATTGCTTAGGAGAAGGAAACAGATACACAGATATAATGTAGTCTTACATGGTAGAGACTGTCTTTTTAAAACAATTTCAGAGTAATATGAGGACATAAACACCAGTGTTCGTATTTGTTAGGTAAGGTCCCTCTTGTAGCCGTGTCCTGCACCCAAGAGCTGTGCCATTTACCCTTACTCGGTGCCCACTCATGGGGTGCTCCACGCCCCTTCCTCCTTCCCTCCCCACTTCTCCCTCCTACCCCCAACTTTAATTACGTTTTTCTCTTCTGTCTGCATGTATTAGTTTGTCTCCTGGCTTCATATTAGTATTGAGTACCCTGGATACTTGCTTCTCCACTCCTGTGATACTTTACTAAGAAGAATGTGCTTCATCACCATCCAGGTTAATAGAAAAGGTACAGAGTCTCCATCTTTCTCTGGCTGAATGGTATTCCCTGGTATGCACATAACAGTTTGTTAATCGGTTCCTGGGTTCATAGGCTGTTTATGTCACACACACACAGGGTGATGCACCGTGTTGGACAGTGGTGTGTTTGATTCCTCCATGGTAATTAGAACAGGAGGTTTAATTGATTTGTGATGCTGTCACACACACATCACGAGAGGGAGAATTTTCAATTAGGTAAGTTTGGAAAAACTAAGGTTAGTGGTTTAGGACTTTTCAAAGCTATGTCAAAGGAACTTCATTAAAATACGTAGTGCTGACCCCAACCCACAAACACTTGGTCATAAGTGTTAAACGGGAAACAAAACAAATTAATGGGAAACTGACTTAGGGTATCTCACTTATTTGTACTTTATTTGTGTGTCTCTCTTACCCACCGCTCTATTTCCGACATCTACAGCAAAGCCTAGTGATGAAGACACGTGTGGTACCCAAACAAATACTACAAAAGTCCATTATTAAAGACGAGGGAGATATAAATTTACCCAGAATGGCAATTATTTAGTCCAAAAGAAGTATCTGGAATGCACAGATATTATAACTGGATAAAGCTAGTATTTCCTTACTCTAATGAGGCTAGGTATCAATACCTTTAAACCAAAAATGAGATAACAGTTCAACATGGATTAGTATTAAAGCACTTTGGAATCTGCGCATGCCAGACCCAAATCACTGAATATTCAATTCCCGATCCAGTAAAGCACATATACAGTGAGAAAATTACGTACGAAGACCATGGTTCCAGTCACAACTATGTCACCAGGAGATTTGGGCCAGTGAGGTGCCTTTTCCTCAATTATAAAATGTGTCAGGAATATCTGAACTGTCTTCTTGCAGAACTTTCAAAACCATGATTGATTTTCCAATTTCTGTTATAGGCTATTTTTCTTTTCTACAAAGTTGAAAAAGTCATTCCTTGAAAAGACATAGAAAATAATCTTTTGAAATAAATGGAAAGTGATGGAAGCATTGAGCCCACTGAACCGAAGTCCCAGCTAGGGTAGTGACAAGTGTCTGGCGAGGGGGAGTGGCTGAGTTAGGTAACATTGCTCCCTGTGGCTTCCCGTCTTATCCTTCCCGTCAATTAGTATAATGGGAAAGTACTTGTAGTGTTCAATGATTTCTTCCACCGAATCGAACTTCTGAAACAAGGAAAAAAAAAGATTTTAAAAATATCTTTTGTGTCTGTAGGTTAAAGGACAGCTGAGAGAAGAAAGAGGTGAGCCCATTTAACAACTTTTGTATTGCGAAGGTATTTCAGAAAATGTTTTTTTAAAGGGTGTGGCACATAGCTCTTGAAGTATGAATGACAAGAAAGACAACGTGACTTACAAAGGAGAGCCACGGGTGAGCCCTATGGCAGGTCCCTAAGTTTCCTGCCCACCGAATGCCCTGGGTGGTTCAGGTCCTGTTGCTTGAGCTCCACTCAATAGTTACAGCAACTTTTCCACACTGCACGGCACAGCTGGCTCAGTTGCACAACTGTCTGCTCCTGGCTTCCCTGTGGCCTCCTGAACCTTACTCTGACCTTCAAAATGTAGAGGATCCAGGCTTGAATTTAGTAAATTAGCAACACCTGCAGTGAGCTTTCTTTCCAGAAAAGCCTCTCGTCCTACCTGAGTCTAGTATGCACAGAAAGAACGGCCACACCAAGGGCCGCCAGGCCGGTTTAGCTCCCTGGGCTTCTTGTGAAATAACGAGGTGGCGGTAGAGGTGGACAGGTAAGGTGCTATGGCCGTTTAAGGGAGAATAAGCTTATTTTAGGTTCAGAGGAATTAGGAAGCACTTTGTCGAGGATGTAGAATTGAAAATGGGCTCTATGTCGTGGGCCATCTGGACGAGTGGACAAGGCCGAGGTGCGGATGGGAAGACGTGAGCCTGTGTGGTGACTGATGAGCTGACTTTGGACGCGCTCCCTAGGGACACTGTTGAGAGACAGGAAAGAGCTTGCTCAACCTGCCTGCCAAGTTTGAAGACAACTTTGACCCCCTTTGAAAACCTGTGGGGAGAGCAGGACAGGTAGAATTACTGCTCCGAAGAGCTAAGGGAATTTCAGGTCAGAGAAGTGGATTATTTTGCCAGGAGGCCAAGACTCTGTTCCAACAGAGCCTCACCTTTCTTGAAATGTGTCTGTTACTTCTATTACACAAATTTGCCTATGGCTCGTGGCCTCTGCTGTTCCAGAGGCCAGGACAGAGGTGACAGGCTGAAGGAAGGGAGGCAGGGCTGGGCTACTGGGATTCTGATCCGTTTTGCCACCCCTCCTCCACCCAAGCACATCCCAGCTGTGAAATGTTGGAAGGCCTCAAGGATACCCACCAGGGAATGTGACTGACCAGGTCTCCTGGAGACGACATTCTGGTGGGGCCAGAGAGACTAATTTCCCATATGAATAAATAGTTTGATTCAGGGACAGGCACTGTGAGAATTGTCAGCTCAGGGCTTGAGAACCTCGCCAGGTCTTAGGGTTTTCCTGGGCAGCTGCATGTGGCTGCTGGGAGGAGACATCTTTTCTCCCAGGGGAGCACTAGTTTGCAGTGGCGAGAAACTATGACTGCCACGGTCACCTCCATGTCTGTCCGTGGACTTGTGAGTTACATGAAGATCTACCTCTGAGGTTGCTGTGAGAATTAGTCGAGGAGACGTAGTGCTGCATTCAGGACACTCCGCTGAGGACATCATAACGGAGCAGTAAAATCACAGGGACGTTTATAGACTGCTACCACCATCCTTAGCAAGAAAGAGACTTCCATATTTCATTCCCAGCTTTAAAACTAAGGACAGAGTCTTCCTCCTCTTTCTTCATGCTTGCCAAAACAAAATGTGATTAACGAAAAGAAAGTTTCCATGTAGAAAACTCTTCCATAAACTTGGCTACCCTCTCTGCTAAGAGGAAATCTTTTCTGGTATATGTCTTCAAAAGGGGAAATGCTTGATTTGTATTCTCATTAGGATAATCCTCAAATAATAAATTCAATATTAATTGTTTTAATAATCTACTACATGAATGACTTTTTTTTTTTTTTTGAGACAGTCTCAGTATGTCACCCTAGGTAGGGTGCTATAGCGTCACAGCTCACAGCAACCTCAAACTCCTGGGCTTAGGTGATTCTCTTGCCTCAGCCTCCAAAGTAGCTGGGACTACAGGCGTCTGCCACAATGCCCGGCTATTTTTTTGTTGCAGTTGTCATCATTGTTTAGCAGGCCCTGGCCAGGCTCGAACCTGTCAGCCCTGGTGTATGTGGCGGGTGCCCTGCTCACTGAGCTATGGGCCCTGAGTCACATGAATGACATTTTACATGAAATTATAATTTTAACAAATAGGAGGAAGCAGAGCTGGGGTAATTAATCATTTTTAACCATTTCTTATTAGTGGTTCTTATTAATGAACCCACACTGAAACATCGCCCTGAAGAGACTTTTTTTTTTTAGAGACAGTCTCACACTATGGCCCTCAGTAGAGTGCCCTGGCATAACAGCTCACAGCAACCTCCAGCTCTTGGGCAAAGCGATTCTCTTGCCTCAGCCTCCCAAGTAGCTGGGACTACAGGCGCCTGCCACAACGCTCCGCTATTTTTGTTTTTTTTTTGCAGTTCGGCCGAGGCCAGGTTTGAACCTGCCACCCTCAGTATATGGGGCCAGCGCCCTACTTGCTGAGCCACAGGTACCGCCTGAAGAGACTTTTTAAGAAGATTACAATTAGGGTGTTATTTTTATATTAAATTATTTTTTAGGGAGACAACCAATATCACCCTAATATTAAATCTTAAAATCTGTTTAAGCCTTTTGTGTTTATCTTGCATATGAACTGTAGGTGGTGGTTCCCCCCCGGCACGCACACGCGGGCCTGAAGGTTGGACAGAGGAGAAAAAGAGAAAAGTATCGATGCCCAGAGAGAAGGGGGAGAAGGAAGCGGACGAGGGGAGTGAGAAATAAATAAACCCGTGGCTTAACTGTTTGTCTTGGTCTCCTAGTCCTTAAAGTTTGATTTAGTAAGTAAACATTTATCATAATTTCCAGAAACTTACTAACATTTGCAGAGCATGCAGAGGTCTGATAATTGAAATCGCTCCCTTCTGTGAGAGTTTCTGGAGGTGCTGACCAACTCGGCTTCTGAAGCTCAGAAGCAGGGCA
Source organism: Arctocebus calabarensis (assembly GCA_963573935.1). Classification (NCBI taxonomy): domain Eukaryota; kingdom Metazoa; phylum Chordata; class Mammalia; order Primates; family Lorisidae; genus Arctocebus; species Arctocebus calabarensis. Next base: position 8,365 of record CAUYON010124846.1, read on the forward strand.
GATGACGGGGCAGGTGGACGCCTGCGGTGGTCCCAGGCACCAGACTGGGCCGGGCTGTGTTCTGCAGCCTCACCTTGTTCAGGCACAGGTGAACATTGAGTCCAGCATCCGTAGGTGTAGAATTGATGCTTGGCCAATGAATGAGTAGATGGAGAGGGGGCTGAACGGTGCCCCCCACAATCAATATGTCCATGTCCTCCTCACCCCAGAATCTATGGATGATACCTTATATACTAAGAGAGCTAATACTATTTCAGAGGATGGTAGGGTTAAGGTAAGATCTTGAGAGGGGAGCTTATTCTAGGTTACTCTTTGGGCCCCAGGAGCAATCATGTGTTTCCTGGTTAAGACAGAAGCTGTGGGAGTTTTAACAGAGATGAGGAGGAGGCAGTGAGCGCACAGAGGCAGAGACTGCAGTGGCCACAGCAAGGAAGGCAGGGGTTGCCGACAGCCACCAGGAGCCACCCGGGCCGGGCAGGAGTGCGGGCCTGTGCACACCTTAACTTTGGACTTCCAGCTTCCAGCAAGTGAAAGACTACGTTTCTGTTGTTTTAAGCCACTTGGTTTAAGGGGGAACTGTTACTTCCCAAGCACCTGCCTCTAGCGTCTGCCCCTGCGTGCACGTCATCTCATCTTGCTCCCAGAACAGCTCCCACGAGCTGGGTGTGGCTGCGTCATTCTTCCGGCTGAATGCTGAAGTTCGCAAGACAGCTAAAAAGCCACCCCAAATGAAAATGATCCTTGAAAATGCTGTTTCCCATCAAGCTTTTCCTGCTGAGCTGGATGAGGATGCTGTTTCTTTATGTGAGCACCAGACGGAGCAGCCCACCCCTGGCATGGGCTTTGCAGAGCTTTGCTGTATCAACTTCTTCTTTATTTTTTTTGAAAGATGTAAGATTCTTCCTCAGCAAGGCAAAGGGCTCAGGCTGTGACAGACATGACTGGTGTCTTACGCTTACACCAGTGCCCAGTGCCCTCAGAGGAAAGCAGCTCCTGGAAACTCTGCACAGAGTAAGATCCGTGTAGCTGGGACTACAGGCGCCCACTACAATGCTCGGCTATTTTTAGGTTGTGGTTGTTATCGTTGTTTGGCAGGCCTGGCCTGGGTTCGAAGCCGCTAGGTCCAGTGTATGTGGCTGGTGCTCTAGCCGCTGAGCTACAGGCGCTGAGCTCCAAAAGGTGCTTTTAAAAACAGGCAATTGATTCCCTAAGGGGTCGTTGGTAACAGTAACTAGAGCAGCTCACCTGGAAGCTGAGGTCCAATCCACGTGGTTTTCAACCTTTTTTATGTCACACTTGAACCTATCGTTAAACTTCCACGGCACACTTAAATTCAGTTTCAAAAATAATTAATGATCTTGAAAAATTTTCGCAGCACACCTAAGATGCGCGCTGGTGTGTTCTGATCTATGGGCCGTTCTGGGGACCGCTCCTTACTCTTAAGACGGCCAGGGAACCAGCCGACAGGCTGATGGTGCCATCGGGATGTTACACGGCTGCCTCCTATCTTACATCCACAGACCACAGTGTGGCGTGTTGGCAGACTTCTTAGTAAATATCGCAAGGGAGGAGCAAGAATCCAATGTACTCGATACCAAGATGAAGTCAGCAGGCGATCTAATACTCATGCAAGAGGAAAACTCAAATCAACTCAAGCTATGGGGTGGGGGAACCAGGGAGAGGGAGGGGTGGGTGTTCTCCCATTTAATGGGCACAATGTTAGGGTTTACGGCACATCTCTTGGGGGTGGGACACAATTATAAGAGGGACTCTACCTAAAAAAATGCAAGCATCGTAACCTAATTCTTTGTATTCTCAAATTAACCTGAAATAATAATAATAAAAAATATATATATATGGCATGTTGGGAAAAAATAGCTTTCCCCGTGTTACAGGTCTCAGTTTCCTTATCAGTCACTGGGGGACAGGGACTGTCCTGGCCAGAGCTTTTTCAAGGACACAAAGAGAGTGAATTAAACAGTGAGGGCACACAAGTGTCCATTTCCTGTATTCTCTAAGGAAAAAGAATCTTAAGCACAAGCATTTGAAAATCAAATAATTAGGCCAAGCGTGGAGGCTCACACCTGTAATCCCAGCACTCTGGGAGGCCGAGGCAGGTGGATTGCCTGAGCTCACAGGTTTGAGACCAGCCTGAGTAAGAGTGAGACCCCAGCTCTAAAACTAGCTAGGTGTTGTGACAGGCACCTGTAGTCCCAGCTACTCAGGAGGCTGAGGCAGGAGGATCACTTGAGCCCAAGAGTTTGAGGCTGCTGTGAGCTATGGCGCCATGGCACTCTACTAGGGGAGACTGAGTGAGACTCTCTCTCAAAAAAATAATAATAAATGAAAAATCACATAATGCTTTCTCAAAAGTGAGAAATTCTATGAGCTGGAAGAAGATGTAGGTCAGTGATTTTCAACTGGTGTGCCATGAGAGGATTTTAGGTGTACCTTGAAAATTTTTAAAGATCATTAATTAAATTATTCTCAAAAAGAGTCCAAAGCATAGTAAATATATTCTTTTTTTACTCTTTTTTTCTTAAATCAATGTATGCCATTGAAGGCTAACTATAGCCTTGTGTGCTGTTAATTGGTTTTGTACTGTACTAGTTTGCTAAGGTTGTCATAACTGAGTGCCTCTGACTATGAGGCTTAAACAACACAGGTCTGGAGGCTGGAAGTCCAAGGCCAAGGTGCTGGCCGGGCTGGTTTCTCCTGACATCTCTCTCCTTGGCTTGTAGAAGGCTGCCTTCTCTCTGTGTCCTCACGTGCCCTTCTCCCTCCTCACGTGGCCTTCTCCCTGTGTGCTCATGTGGCCTTCTCCCTGTGTCCTCACAGGATCTTCTGCCTGTGTCCTCACAGGGCCTTCTTCCTGTGTCCTCAAGCGGCCTTCTCCCTGTGTGCTCACATGGTCTTCTCCCTATGTCCTCACGTGGCCTTCTCCCTGTGTGCTCACGTGGCCTTCTCCCTGTGTGCTTACATGGCCTTCCCTCTGAGTGTGTTTGTGGCTTAACCTCTTCCTTTAAAGCAGCGGTTCTTAACCTGTGGGTTGTGACCCACAGGAACTGTATTAAAGGGTAGCAGCATTAGGAAGGTTGAGAACCACTGTTTTAAAGAAACCAATCATATTGTATTGGGGTGAGCTCATATCACCTTAACCACTTCTTTAAAGACCCTGTTTCTAGACACAGTCACAATCGGAGGTGCTGGTGGTTAGGACTTCAGCCTGTGAGTTTTGGCCACATAATCCACACTCACATGTAAACGAGGTCTAGAGAGGCTAATTGGGGATCGGTGAGTTACAGAAGTCTAGACTTTAGAAGAACATTGAAAGAAATTAAAGCCCAGAGAAGTTAAGAGACTGGCCTGAGCTTATATCCTTGGCAAATGGTGACTCAGAATTAATGCCTCTCTCCCGCCCTCTCTCCCTCCCTTCCTTCCATCCATCAAAAGAAGAGTTTAAAGAGCAATTTTTCCTCTCAATCTCTGATATCTTGGGTCATTTACTTAATTCTCTGAGCCTCAGTTATCCTACATCTAATATAGGAACGAGCATTATGGCAAAGAACTGTTGAGGATTATGTGTAAAATAAGATTATCAGGCTGGGCGCCTGAGCTCAGTGGTTAGGGCATCGGCCACATGCTCCAGGACTGGAGGGTTCGAACCCAGTCTGGGTCTGCTACACACACTCATACACAAATAGCTGGGCATTGTGGTGGGCGCCTATAGTCCCAGATACTTGGGAGGCTGAGGCAAGAGGATCACTTGAGCTTGAGTCTCAGGTTGCTGTGAGCTGTGATGCCACAGCACTCTACTGGGAGTGACAAAGACAGACTCTGTCTCAAAAAAAAAGATTATCAGATAGACGCCCTGGACATAAAAGTTGACTTATTTATAAGGTTATTAATGAATATTTTAATTGATTTATTCTTTCACCTAGCCTCCCATTGCAGGCCTGTGATAGGGACAGGCCTGCTCAACATGGCCCAGACGCTGTGACTGGTTTCACATCCATTCTAGGGACATACATCTGTAGGTCACGAACACTGCACATGTCAGGAATATCCACAGTGGGGACGGGAAGGAAGGTGGCAGGGGCACGGGCTTCCCTGGGGCCTTCCCAGGAGGCAGGATTTAGTGTCTTATAGAATGAGTTTTCTTTAAAAGGCAATGCAGGATGGGGGTTTGTGGAAGGGTCAGGATTGGCTGCCGGCCCTGTGGTGTAGACGTGTGGGGATGGGGCCAGCAGGGTCAACGGCACCCTCCCCCAGGGCTGTGCTCTTTTCTCCTCCCTGCAGGCGGCAGGGCGGCATCTGCCAAACCCTTGACTTGCGTCTGGTAGCCTGGACTGCAGTTAGGTGCACCCACCTCATCTCCTCTGAGGCCCGTCCCCAGGGCAAACTGCTGCTTCCCCTCCAGGAAGCGGATTTTCACATTGTAGACTTTGTTGCCATAAAACACCACCAACACGTAGGGCTCTGCCTTGGATTTCGTGGAACAGTCTCGGACCAAGAAAGTACCATCCTGAAACAAAAGGAATAAGGGTCACCTTCTCCTGCACGCCACATCCCGCCTGTGTGTTCGTGTGGGAGACCCGGATGGCTTTAGTTTCCAGCAAACCACACTAACTTTTCACTGAGTGTTGGCAGGTATAGGGTTTTATCCTTTTGTGGGAAGTTTACCAGTTGGGTCACGACACTGCTTTCTTCTAAATCTTCCATCATCCCCCACTGACCTCGGCATAATGTCCCCAGTCTTAGTGTGACAGTTGTGGATAAAAGTACTAACTGTCTAGCGTCCCATCATGCTGTAGCCTCCTGCCCCCTCCTGGCTCCAGCCACGACTCCATTTCTGAAGACACTGTGGGCTTTGGGCTCCCAGCTGCTGTTTGCATGGAGAGCCTGGCTCCTGCCCCTCCCTGGAGGCCCCTCTCCACCCACCAGTGTTGGCGCCTCCCTGCCCGCCCGATGCTCAGGCCTTATTGTAGAGACATGCAGGCTTGGGGCAGGAGAAGCTTTTCACCTAACAAGTTGGGTCTCTGTGTGGGGACATGGCAAGGGTGGACCAGTGTTCCCAAAAGAGGAGGAGGCTTGGGAGTCACTGATGTCAAAGAAAGAGGAGAGGCCCCCCCAGTGATGGAGGAAGCGAAGCCTGAGGGTGAAGGCCAGTGGAGGGGAGGGGGAGACAGGACAAGCACAAGGGACATCTGAGAGATGGAAACCGGGAAACTTCAAGGCTGCAGAAGATGAGGGGTGGAGAGTGAGGGCTGCCAAGTGAAGGTCAACAGCGGCAATGGTCCGAGGGCCGAGAGGAGGACATGGGTTGTAAATAACCAGGTTCACTCCCCAGGCCAGGGTCATCCTGAGCACTGCACCAACCAGGCGACGGGGGAGTGCGGCGGTTACGGTGTGTCCTTTACATGATGACACATAGAGAAAATCTGCAGCTGGACGTGTACGCATTGTACAAATGATTATAAACGATCTGGAGGAGCAGATATTGTAGGTAGAGATGCTGTGTGCGATTTACGTCTGTAACCATTTCTCTCTATAGATTATGTACAATATTTATAATTATACATTGCCCATAATCAATATTTATGGATTTTATAGACATAGGTATATAATAATACTATGTGACAGTACTTTAAACATCCTACATCCATAAGTAGTGTGGTAACTGCGTAGTCGGCTATGATGAGCTGGCACGGAGATGTCTGCAGCGTTACCCTCAAGGTGCCAGGTACTTTACACACGTCTCGGTCATTCTTTACGTGATGTTGAGGGACGTATTTTATTCTCATTTTAAAGGTAAGGATCTAATAGCTTAAGTCAATCCCCTAAAGCTTCACAGTTAATAAATACCCCAAAGTCAAACCCCAATTCTTACTCCCAGTAGATAAAAACAGAATTGAGGAATTTTCTGGAACTTGTTCTGCCTAAAATACATTCGGCCATAATGAACCCTCAGAATGCAGGCACAAAACATTACCAAAGATCAGAAAAAGAGAGGAGGCCAAAACTCATTGCCAACTTTTGGGTTTCTCATCTTAATCCTATAATAAATTTGCCAAAATGAATCTGGGCAATCCTGCCATTTAAAATTAAATTATCTTTCACAAATTGGAAGCACATTTTGAAAAAGCTGAGACAAACAGGAGGAAAATATGAAGTCCTCCAAATGAGACCTTATTTTCCTGACATTTCGTAGGGAGAGGCAGAAGCAGGCTCGTACGAGGAGGGGAGGGTGCAGCCTTTGCTGACCACTCAACCTGTTCACCACAGCACCTCGGATATAACGAATTTAATTTAATCTTACAACCTCAATTCTGAGGGCTAGGTTTTCCTAAAATTTATTGGAGACCTATCATGGTCTCATCAGTTCATTGATCTCTGTGTTTCCGTGCAGTGATGACTGTCATGCTGGTGAGCTGAGATGGGGGTGGTAGTGTAGTTCCGCTGGGTATGTCCGCAGAGCTTGTGGACCAGAGCCCAAATCCTCACACCCTGAAGGCTGGCAACAGGGTGCTGGGCAGGATGGCTGGCACCCACCAGGCTCAGGGCTAGGATTCCGGGGGTCTTGTTGACCAGAGTCTAGGATTCTCCACCCCCCTTCTGGAGCCACAGACAGCCTGATTGTTACCTGGGTTGAGAACAGAATGTCTGGCAACCAGAGATTAGCATGCCTGAGTCCTGCCCAGGTAGGGACAGAAACCACTGAAGCCAGTCATGCAAGTTATTCTCAATGTGCAAAGTGTATGTGGTAATCACGTGGTGCCCGCATGGGTTTCTATGTGTTAGTCACATGGTACCTGCATGGGTTTCCATGTGGTAGTCACGTGGTACCTGCATGGGTTTCTATGTGGTAGTCACGTGGTACCTGCATGGGTTTCCATGTGGTAGTCACGTGGTACCTGCATGGGTTTCCATGTGGTAGTCACGTGGTACCTGCATGGGTTTCTTTGTGGTAGTCATGTGGTGCATGCATGGGTTTCTCTGTGTTAGTCACGCGGTACCTGCATGGGTTTCTATGTGGTAGTCACGTGGTATCTGCATTGGTTTCTTTGTGGTAGTCAAGTGGTGCCTGCATGGGTTTCTATGTGATAATCACGTGGTGTGCTTGCATGGTTTTCGTTTCCTTTGTTTCCCTTTATTATTAATGATTACTCGGGGCATCCTGCTTTGAATAATTTGAACTAATTTTGTGCTTTATATCGTCAATATGATTTTTGGTTTTTGGAGACAGAGTCTCATTATGTTGCCACAGTCGTAGAGTGCTGTGGTGTCATACTCACAGCAACTTCAGGCTCTTGGGCTCAAGTGATTCTCTTGCTTCAGCCTCCCAAACACCTGGGACTATAGGCGCCCACCACAATGCCCGGCTATTTTTAGAAACTGTCTCGCTCTTGCTCAGGCTGGTCTCCAACTTGGGAGCTCAGGCCATTCACCTGACTCAGCCTCCCAGAGTGCTAGATGATTTTTGGTTTTTGACTGAATAAAGAGACTGTGGGAACACCTGCCACAGAGAGGTGTGTGCCTCTCACAAGCTCCGTCCGTCATCTCACCTGACATAACTGAGTCTTTATGTTTTTTTCTCACGTCACTTGCCCTCAGCACAGATCCTGGCAAAGGTTGTGGTGACCCAAGCCCCATAGTGAGGCAGGTGTGCTGCGTCCACCTTGCGGGACCTTCTGTCACTTCTGAGCCATTCAGGACAGTTCTCTGCACGCAGAGATGTTGGGATGATGGTTGTGGGAGTCCTTTGACCTGATTACACACATTTCTGTTCTTTTTTCCTTTAGGTTGTGCTTTTGCTGACTTTGAAGTTAGACGTGGTCGTGTGACATTTGTGGGTAATGATAAGTGGGTGGAGGTGAAGTGTGTGATTTCTGAGTTCGGAGCCAGAGGGTGTGTGGGGAGGCACTCCTTTCAGATGGGGCCTGCCGCACCCTGCAGCACCCAAACCTGGCTTGAACTGCTAATGTCAGGAAGAAACAAGGTTTCGTTGCGCTGAGCAACTGGAATCTTGGGGTGTTCACTGCTGCAGCGTGGCCTGTCCTTGCTGACTATTGCGGCTTCTGTAATCTCTTGTCACACCCTGTGACCTCCAGGCAGAAACCGTAAGACGACTGTGGTCTTAACAGAGGGCGTTACCTTGTTCTCCTGCATTAGTGCGGCCTCGGCTGCCTGGCGGCTGCGTTTCCCAATGTACCATTCCTTCTGGGCCGCCTGCAGGGATCAACATTTCAGGGTCAAAGACAGGAAGTACTAATTATGTACTAATTCACAATTTATGTTCACTCCACCGGTGTCCAATCACAGTTTAGAGTAGACATTCAGGCTATTCAGCACATAAAACTTAGTCCCTGAACCTGGAGAAGCCCACAGACTGTTGGGGGAACTAGACACCGAAAAAGTAATGGTAGTTGGGAAATTCTGAATTGGGGGAGTCTGTCATGGGAAGCAACTGGACATCGCGCTTCATCGGTGGATGGAGGCCCTGTGGCACCACCCTCAGAAGGATGGTCGGCCCCGTCTATCCGCGCTTCCTGAACCTGCATCTCCCAGAGCTTGCTGAGGTGCTACCCACAGTCCTGCACTGCCCTGGTCATCCCAAAGACAGCAAGGAGGCGGAGCATCTTGATGCCACTTTGCCAGAGTCAGGCGAGGCAGAGATGGTCTTTGAACTTGAGTCTGTCTGCCTTCCTCTCTGTCCATAATGCCTTGCTGATATCAATGTCAAACGATTTTAAATTATTTTGTCTATCAAATCTACCGTAACAGTGAGAAGGAAAGGGAGTTGGGGGGACATGCCAGAGACCTGTAATTCCTTCCCAGGGTTCTGAGCAGTGTAATCACACACCCACCTGTGAGCCCAGCACCGAGAAAGTCCTTCCCCAGTCAAGGCCATGTAGTGTTGGCCCTCAAGGAGCTCAGAAATCTGTCACGTGGTTGGCAAGAGTTAGGGATATGACATTAGGCTTTTGGTCTCTCAATCCAAGTCTCTGTTCCTCCCAGTTTAAACTCAATCCACACAATAATGGGCCAACCGAGGGCTTGTGAACACTGGTCAGGAATGAGCTAGCTCTAACTTAACTCTGCAGCCTCGCTTCCCGCTGCCTGCCTGCCTCAGGACACGGGCCTGGACACAGCGTCAGGGCTTGGCAAGGCCCAGCCCTGCTGCCTGGACCTCCTCCGAGTCCTCACCCTTTCTACCTATGGAACACCACCATTCTCTGCCTCCCTCAAAAGTCGCTTCTCAATTCAGGCCTCCCTTGCAACACATTTGGCTACCTGGTCCCTCCTCCCAGGAGAGGTCCATGCTGGGAGGCTGCAGTAATTATAGGGACCAAGCATGTTTTAGGAAAATACTGGAAAATAGATGGAGGACAGGCAAGAGGGCATCTGCCTCCATTTGCACCTCTGCCCTCTTTGTGTCTCCTGGGCAGGGAACACGACCTCTCACACGTTGGCTGGTACATAGTGACCGTTCAATTTGTGGTCTCTGGACTGTTCAACTGAAAAGAGTCTGTAATATGTGGCTCTTTTGTTGGAAACAGGATTGCAACATGTAAACCCTGCTTAATCCCCCATGAAGTTAGTGAACAGCCAGTGAATACAAAACACAAGTCTACTCCTATTTTTTTGATTAATGGAAAAAACCCTCTGAAAATCTGGAGATATGTAAGTTAAAGAAGCTGGTGCAAGAGCAATATGATACATTACATAAGAAAAGGCTTTTAAAAATATCAAAAACACAATATATAGCCAGAATGGAAGAAATAAAATTAAAACCCAAACAAATAATCCCCTTTTGAGCCTTATGCAGTAAATCTCTATTTAGGCCCAAGTGTGGGTAGCTGGACCCTGCAGGAGGCGTCTGCTTACCTCTTCACCGGGCCTGGCAGGGAGGGGTTTTCTACAGCCTGGGTGGTCACAGGGCAGCGGGTGTCCATGAGGGCCCCCCCCGGATGGTGGCTGGCCCCTCTGAGGAGAGGAGGGCTGCCCGCTTCCTCTGGGATCTGGGAAGAGCAGATTGATACAGGAATACGGTGTCTTTACTGGCTTAGACCCACCCTTGCAGCCACTGTGGGGCCGTGGCCCATCTCTCCTGGCTTTGTCTATATCCTGGCAACCGCCGCATGGCCCCAGTTCCGTCTGTCTGCTCTCTGGCTTCACCTTTACAGTGTCCCTGAAGGACTCTGACACATGTAATTTTTACTTTGCTAACCCTGCCTGGTAAAATGCCTTCTGCGATTTCCTGGAAGAAAATCTAAACGCTTCCCTCTGTCTCTATGCCTCTGCACGGTCCCAGCTTTCTCATTTCTCTTCATCCTCGTACTCTTCCGTCATGAACTCTGTTCAGCTTCTTGAACATGCTGAGCTTGTTTCTTACTAGGGAACATTTTCTTGTTTGTTTTTTAACTTGAAAGAATAATAATTTTTTTTTTTTTTTGAGACAGAGGTAGAGTGCTGGGGTGTCATAGGTCACAGCAAAGGAATAATTTTTTTTTTTTTTTTATAAAAATGAAACATTACTTTTTAAACATGAAAGAATGTCAGACAAATTATCGTCATTCTGACTTGGACATTTGGCAGATATTAAAAATGAACAAAATGAGCTTGTTACTTTATGGATTTGTTGCCAGTCATAAAATTAGGCTCTGCATGTGTGCCGCCATGACACAGCACAGTCCCAATGGTTAGACTTTCCTGATGCGATCAGTGGTGTTACCTGCGGAGGTGATTTTTAAAAAAATTACATAATAATATGTGTTGACATTGGAAGATCTGCTCACATCTGTGAACGATTTTCTTCCAAGTGACCAATCCAGGATGCTGCCAATCATACCTGGGTGCCAGGCAGATCAGTGGGTCTTAAAGTAACAGAACACAAAAGCTCACTGACAAAGTTTGGATTTCATGCCGCACCTGAGTTTTAGGAACTATCACCTGGTGAATTTTGATGTGGTATTTTCTCTACCTACTTTAATCAAAGTAACATACTTCCATTCCATGTCCTTCAGTAAATGGAGGGAGAATTGTAAGGAGGAATATCAAACAATAGCATTTGTAAATATGCTGGTAATTTTAAGCAAGGATTAATTGTTTAAAAAAATCATAAAACCTTGAGGGTAAGGTCAGGTGCTGTGACTTACACCTGTAATCCCGGCACTCTGGGAGGTGAAGATGGGTGGATTGCCTGAGCTCAGGAGTTCTACACCAACCTGAGCAAGAGTGAGACCCCATCTCTAAAAAAACCAGCTGGGCACCTGTAATCCCAGTTACTTGTGAGGCTGAGGCAAGAGAATCACTTGAGCTCAAGAGTTTGAGGCTGCTGAGAGCTGTGATGCCAGAGCCCTCTACTGAGGACGACAAAGTGAAACTGTCTCCAAAAAAAAAAACAAAAAACCTTGAGGGTATAAGAACAATATGTAAATAATATGCTGGAAGAAAAAGCCGTATAAAATGGAAGAAAGGTGATCAATGTGAAGACTGAATTGTAAGGTTTACAGCTGTAATTCAGTCTAAAATGTATAATCAAAGCTATAGTTCCAGTTAGCAGCTTAACAAGAACTTTGGCAGGATGTGCTTCTTTTGAACCAGTAAATTTATGAGATGAAATACTAAATAAACCAGTAGCAAATATGCCAGTTACCATAATATTTAGATTATATCTATATTTATTCTGTTTCTTAGCACCAAAAAATAATTTTCTCTCTCAGTTTGCTAAGAAAAACACACAGTACTCCTGATATGTCGAACATTTTATGTTAATGGTACCTAAGAATGTTTGTTTTAAGAGCTTATGAATATTAAAATGTTTGTTGCAGGAAGCTGTTTGATCACTTAAAGTTTAAGTTACATTTACCCTAGCAAGTTAATTGCATGCACCCACCAATTTATGACCTTAAGAACAGGAATAAAGCTACAGCTATCCCTCCTTTTAAAATTTTATTTTATATGTAAACAAGCTTAATTTTTAAATACAAAATAATACATACCATCAGAATTAAAGCATTTTATGTTTTTTGTATTGTTTGGGAAGAAGATATGACCTTTGGATTTTAAAAATTTTGTCATTCTTTCATTTAAAATGTTTATAGTGGCCTGGCACAGTGGCTCACGCCTGTAATCTCAGCATTCTGGGAGGCCGAGGTGGGTAGATTGCTTGAGTTCAGGAGTTGAGACCAGCTTGAGTAAGAGTGAGACCCCCATCTTTACTATAAATAGAAAAACTAGCCGGGTGTGGTGGTGCACACCTGTAGTCCCAGCTACTTGGGAGGCTGAGGCAAGAGGATCGTTCAAGCCCAAGAGTCTGAGGTTGCTGTGAGCTATGATGATGCCATGGCACTCTACTCAGGGTGACTGATGAGACTCTGTCTCAAAAAAAAAACAAAACTGTTTTGAGTATTGGTATTTTGAGATGAACAGTCTGCCATTTTTCCTCCTTTGATGGCAAAGTAATAAATTTCCCTTTCTTTCTTCTAAAAAATAATAAATAAAATCTTTAGGGTAATCAAAAGAATAATGATATTGGAAGGTATAAATTCCAAGAAAGAGAAAGAAAGTAAACTAAAGAAGAGATAAATCCAATAGGTGATGGAAAAAAGAAAAAGGAAAAGAATAAAAAAAGGCACTAAACAGGGCATGTTCTAGGCACAAAAATATAAGAACATATCTAAAAATATTAGTTATAACAAATAGCAAAAGTGCAAACTTAGCATTTAAAAATCAGATGTAGGTTGTTTTAATTCTGGTTATGTGTTAATTGCACAGCTGAAGCCTAATAATAGAGCTCAAGTGAAAGGACAAAGAACCGTATACCAGGCTAAACCCAACCAAGAGAAAGCTAACAGGGCTACCCTCGTATGTAACGGAATGTACCTTAGAACTTTGCTTTAGCCCACTTTGCCATAGCTCAAGTGGGTAGGGCATCAGCCACATGCAAACCCCGCCCTGGCCTGCTAAAAACAAAAAAAATAGCTGGGCATTGTGGCAGGCACCTGTAGTCCCAGCTACTTGGGAGGCTGAGGCAAGAGAATCTCTTAAGCCCAAGAGTGTGAGGCTGCTGTGAGCTGTGACGCTACAGCACTCAAGGGTGACAAAGTGAGACTCTGTCTCAAAACAAAGAAACAAACAACCAGCCCCCTAAAAAACCTTTGTTTTAAATAATAGTGAAGTAGCAGGTAGAGACTTGTTATTCAAATGACCACAAATAACTTTTCAACATGGCTTGAAATAGTAAGAACAAACTTGAGAGGAGAATGTGGCCATTATCAGCCTTTCCTGTCACTTAAACTGTGTGGCATACATAGCGATGTTCAGAGATCATGAATTTTTCATCATATTGTGGCAACTGATTTATTATTTTAACTCTGAGTGCCTTGCTTGAATATTTAAAAAGTCTTACTTGCAAAAAACAAAAAGCAACTGGAAACACTTACTCATTTGTAGTGTGTTTGGAGAATAAGTTAAATAGAACAAAACAAATAAAAAGAACAAGTTCGCCAAGTAATTCCCCCCCAAAGGCCTGGTTGTAATTTATGCTTACACACAACTTAACAAGTAATTTTATTAGAAAAAACTAGATATTTAAAAAAAAAACCAAAGCCGTTAGTGAACTGAAATAAAAAACAAAAAGAAAAAAGGCAAATAAATTGCCCAGAGACAATTTCTGTCTCTGTAAGAGTGGAATTGTTGCATCTTGCATCTTCCTAGTTGCCCTAGACATGTTTTCCTGAGTAAACATTTCAATCAATCTTACCAACATCTGTGAGTTTTTCTTCCTCCCCATCCTCTCCAAGGGTTGTTTTTGACAAACTAAGTTTTTCCTTTGAAAAGAGGTCAGTTTTATTTTCTCTGTTTCATGGATATTTCTTTCTTTCTTTCTTGTTTTTTTTTTGAGACAGAGCCTCAAGCTGTCACCCTGGATAGAGTGCTGTGGCAACACAGCTCACAGCAACCTCCAATTCCTGGGCTCAAGCGAGTCTCTTGCCTCTGCCTCCCAAGTAGCTGGGACTATAGGCGCCCGCCACAACGCCCGGCCATTTTTTGGTTGCAGCCGTCATTATCGTTTGGCGGGCCCGGGCTGGATTCGAACCCGCCAGCTTAGGTGTACGTGGCTGGCACCTTAGCCCGCTGAGCCACAGGCGCCGAGCCTATATCAATCCATTTTTAAGCAATTCAGTTATGGGTTATGAATGTCTTTCTTATTTACTGGCATCCTGTAACATCTAGCCCCTCTCCCTTTTTTTATGATATTATCTATTCACCATAGGATACAATATAGTACTAGAGGCTTCATAAACACTCTGTCATATGAGAGAGCATCTGTTCTGTTCCACCCTTTGTGCTTTTCCTGCCTGGATGCTGCTGCTGGGTCTTTGCTCTTTCTCAGAGAGGGCTTCACTGACCACTGCACTTAAAGTAGCTCACTGCCCCCCCCGCCACATGCTGTGACACAGCCCCTTATTATATGTATTATTTTCTTTTCTTTTCTTTTTTTTTTGGAGACAGAGCCTCAAGCTGTCACCCTGGGTAGAGTGCTGTAGCATCACAGCTCACAGCAACCTCCAATTCCTGAGCTCAAGCGAGTCTCTTGCCTCCGCCTCCCAAGTAGCTGGGACTACAGGCGCCTGCCACAACGCCATTTTTTGGATGCAGCCCTCATTGTTGTTTCAGCGGGTCCTGGTGCTGGATTCGAACCCGCCAGCTCAGGTGTACATGGCTGGCGCCTTAACCCGTTGAGCCACAGGCGCCGAGCCTTGGCAGGTAATTTTTAAGGAACTTTCCAACTATTTTAGTTATCTCACTAACTTTTTTTAATTTCGGCAAACACAAAATTTATCACCTCCAATCTTTCTAAGTGTACTTTCTAAGTTAACATGATAGCCGTAAGGTTTGTCCTTCTCTTGGATATGGCGAGATGTTCTGTTTTCATGCTGGATAATCCTCCATTGTCTCCATATTGGAGCAGACATTGACATCTGTGTTGCTTATACCTCCTGGCTTTTGTGACTAATGCTGCGATTAATGTGAGTGAGGGCATGTGTCTTCCACATTCTGCAATAAGTATTTTGGATATATATCCAGATGTGAGATTGCTGGATCAAACAATAAGTTTAAATTTTAGTTTTCTTTGACACTTTCTTACATTTTAATAGTGTTTGTAACATTTTTCCTCATCAACATTTCAAAAAGTTTTCAATTTCTCTATGTCCTCAACAAACATTTTTAGTGTTCATTTTGAGTGTGATGTAATAGTTCATTGTGATTTTTGTTTGCTTTTCTCAATAATTGGTACTTTAAGCATCCTTTCAAATGCTCATTGCCTATTTATATATCTTCTTTGAAAAATGTCAGTGCAATTTTTAAGTAAAGTTAGTTGGGCTTTGTTTTGTTTTAGGAGTTGTCTATATGTGTGTATTACTTACTAATAATTATGAGTGCTAACTGCTATCACACATTTAATTTGCAAATATTTTCAACCATTTCTAAGGTGGCATTTTTACTCTATATAATGTGTTCTTGGCCATGTGAGAGTGGTTAAATTTGATGTGCTCTAAGTGTTTTTGTTGTTGATGATGTTGATGTTGTTGCTTATACATGTGGTGTCGTTCAGAGAAAACAGTGCCAAAATGAATGTCATGATCTATACTCCTATTTGTTCTTTGAGGAGTTTTATACATATATATAATATAACTGAAATATAAGCCGAAATATAAGTCGCCTGCCACAACACCCGGCTATTTTTTTATGGTAGTTGTCATTGCAGTTTGGCAGGCCTGAGCTAGGTTCAAAGCCACCAGCCTGGGTGTGTGTGACCAGCACCCTACCCACTGAGCTACGGGCACTGCCAGCATATGATTTTGGTTATATTAAATTTTATTTTTTGTTCTGTCTCTCAACAGAAGGCCCTGTGTGGGTGGTTCATTTTGAACCTGGTTCCCCCCAAAATAGTCAGACATTGTGGCAGGTGCCTGAAGACCCAGTTGCTTGGGAGGCTGAGGCAAGAGAGTCACTTAAGCACAAAAGCACGAGAATTTAAAGTTGCTGCGAGTTGTGACTTCATGGCACTCTACCAAGGGTAACAAAGTGAGACTCTATTCAAACAAATAAATAAACAAATAAAAATAAAACTCCGAGGCTTGGCACCTGTGACACAAGCGGCTAAGGTGCCAGCCACATATACCTGAGCTGGTGGGTTTGAAACCAACCCAGGCCCGTCAAACAAAAATGATGGCTGCAACCAAAAAATGGCCAGGAGTTGTGGCTGGCGCCTGTAGTCACAGCTACTTGGGAGGCGGAAGCATGAGAATTGCCAGAGCCCACGAGTTGGAGGTTGTTGTGAGCTGTGATGCCACGGCACTCTACCCAAGGCAACAGCTTGAGGCTCTGTCTCAAAAAACAAACAAAAAAAACCTCAGAAAAAAAAGGCCCCTGTGTGACTGGAGAAATTGTATTTCTTTGGGGGCGTGGGACAGAGTCTTACTATGTTGCCCTTGGTAGAGTGCTGTGGCGTCACATTTCACAGCAACCTTAAACTTTTGGGCTTAAGCCATTCTCTTGCATTAGCCTCCCAAGTCACTGGGACTACAGGCATCAACCACAATGCCCTGTTAGTTTTTGGTTGCAGTTGTCATCGTTGTTTGGCAGGCCCAGGCTGGATTCAAACCCACCAGCTCCATACCCACCCTAGCTGCTGAGCTACAGGTGCCGAGCTGAAAAATTGTACATTTTGCTGCTTTTGGCTAGAGAGTGTGTTAGATCTACTTTGTATGTTCAGGTTTTCTATTTTGTTATTGATCTTTTACTTAATTTTTCAACTGATTATTTAAAGATGCATCTTCCTTCCTTTACAAAGACAGTTTGCTGGACACAGTATATATGTTTTGAGATTTTTGTTCTCTAAGCACTTTCATTATATCTCCCCACTTTGTTGTTGTTGTTTTTGGCCTGGTCTGGGTTTGAACCAGCCACCTCTGGCATATGGGACCAGTGTCCTACTCCTTTGAGCCACAGGTGGCGCCCCCCAACT
>CAUYON010124850.1:0-12157 GCA_963573935.1 Arctocebus calabarensis
GCCTGTAGTCCCAGCTACTTGGGAGGCTGAGGCAAGAGAATCGCTTGAGCCCAAGAGCTGGAGGTTGCTGTGAGCTGTGACTCCACAGCACTCCACCGAGTGCGATAGAGTGAGACTCTGTCTCCACAAAAAAAAAAAAAGTAAGAAGCATATTGATGCTCAGTGTCATCCAGATAGACAAGCAACGGCAAAGTGAGAGAAGGAATCATTTCCACCACTTTGGGAAAGGGTTTGTCACTATCCTGTAAGGCTGGAGGTCCCCCCTCCACTATTAAGAGGTGGGGCGAAATCAAAGCCCAGCATGGGGCCACCTTGTTTACCAGGCTTTTTGAGGCTCAGTGTGCTCAGGACTGGCCCAAGTCCACCCCTCATTCCCCAGCAACAGACAATGTCAACGTTTCTCTTTTCTCTCCTGACCAAGGCCTTCTCTCTGAGGCTCAAGTCACCTTTGATCTCCAGCCTGACATTCAGCCCCACAGGCCCGGACAGGGCAGAGCAGGGTGCAGGGAGACCCTGGGGTGGGAGGCAGGCCGCTGGGCTATCAGAGCTGAACTCCCAAAATGGGCCGACATGGGCGCTTCACAAAAGAGGGCTCCAGATGGCTCAAACATGGGAGGAGGCACACCCCTCCACCAGCTACCGGAAGGAGCAGATTAAAATCATAAGACACACCACACACCCACCAAAGTGGCTGGAATTAAGAAGCGTCATGACGCTAAGTGTCATCGAGATAGACTAGCAATGGGAAAGTGAGAGAAGAAATCATTTCCACCACTTTGGGGAAGGGTTTGTCACTATCCTGTGAGGCTGGAGGTGACTCCAGACTCAGCAGTTCCAACCCCACCCCGCACCTGCGCCCTGAGACAGGACTAAAATACTCGCAGGCAGCATTAGTAGTCAACAACCCCGGGTCCCTAAAAAGGCAGAGTGGAGAATTAAGCTGCAGTCTAGACAGATGGGGGAAAGGCACACAGCAGTCGTAGAGAAGGACTGACAGCCGTGACACCAGTGACTTGGGAACGTCACGCTGACACCCCCCCACACACACACCAGCGCATGGATTCCACTTCTGTAAAGCTGAAACACAAGCCACATTCAACTATTGTTGAAGATACATACACAGTGGTAAAACTGTAAATAAAAGCAAATTACAATCATAAAAGTAAGGGCAGCTTTAACTTCCGGGAGAGGGAGCAGTCACAGGTGGGGAGGAAGCTTCTGGAATCCTAGCTACAGTCTATTTCTCCATACGCATGCCCACAACATAGGAGTTGGCTGTGCATGTTCATGTGTAATCCTGCACAAGGATGCTTCCTGCGCTTTCCTGTATGAATGGCATATCTCACTGTTCTTTTGAAAAACAAGAATATTTGAGCTCTCACCGTGCACAGCTCCTAGCCAGCCTGGCTCTGGCCCTGCACAGCCAGGAGCTAAGGATTGAATGGCTGGCCGTGGTGTCCCCTCTGCCTGGCAGTGCAGGGCCTCCCCAGCTCCTTCACTCTCAAGCCCTCTGCAGTCATTCTGCAGAACCCGTCTGCTCTGCACTCCTGTTCTCTCCTGGTCTCCCACCTTCATGGGGACTGGGCACTCTGGATTTCTGCCTGATTTTCCTCCCAGTGGGGGAGGTGCAGGGCCAAGAGCACCCCCACTGCTCTGCCCAGCTGGAATGCTGGTGGTGGTGTGAGCTGCTCCAGCTGATACGCCCAGGCTATTCAGATTGGGCCCCAGTCAGTGCCCTATAGATCCTGCGGGCTCAGGGCCAAGGGGATGGGATAGAAAGGACATTTCCCCCCATACATGTTTACCAGGCTCTGGGGCTGCTATCTCCAGCTCCAATCTGCTGCCTCCTTTATCTCAGCGGGGCCAGCCCCGGGTTCCCAGCAGCAGCCTCCCCACCGCTCACTTCCTGCCAGCGCCCAGCGTTACAGGAATATGCACACTGAGCCCTGTGAGTGCGTGTGAGCCTTGCCCACACCCAGGGCCCGTACCTGGCCAGGTGCCAGGGAGCCCACCTGGACTGGGTTGAGTCCCCCTCAAGTCCATCTGGGGTTCTTCCACTGCTCTAGGGAGTGGCAAATAAATCTCCTAAGAAGGCCCAGGACCAGGGAGGGGGCTGCCTTGGGGAGCTCCAAATACTTGAAAGAGCCCCACGCCCTCCTGCACAGGGAGCTGCAAATGATGCAACCATGCTGCTGGGGGGTCCTAAGGTCAGGGGTGTTAGGCCACGCGTCCCTTCCTCATCAGTCATTTAGCTGAATCTGCGTCATGTAGGACGCACCAAAGGACAAGGGCATGTGGCCTCTGCATGCTTAGAGCACTGGTCAGATGGAGAAGTCACAGGAATAAACGTGCAGCTGTGACCCACGGGCAGTGACCCTGTGCTGATTCCGGGCAGTGGGCAGAAAAGGCGCTATGGGCACTCCTGAAGGAGGGCCAATTCCCTTGCTTTCTGGGCTGGGGATGGGGGGCTTCCTGGAGGAAGAAGTGTCTCAGCTGAGGCCTAAAGACTGAGAAAGTGGTGCCGGACGCGTGCCAATGGTTGGGGGTTTCCAGTAACACAGGTGCAGAGATCTGGGGTGAAAGAGAGGCCACCACATTCAGGGAACAGAAATGTCGCAATTGAGCTGGAATGGGGAGCGGGGGAGGCAGCTGGGAAGCAGGAGGGGCCAGATCCCACAGAGCCTGGGAGGGGGTCCCACTAAGAGGCCCCAAAGCACCCAGAGACAGATGTAGAGCTTAAAAGTTTGGGAGCAACTACCAGGGTGCAGGTTCCAGACTCATGGCTGGGGAGAGAAGGGAGCAGCTGGAAGGGCAGGTCTGAGTGAGGCAAGAGATGACCCCATAACCTCTGGTGACCGTCAGGAGACGGAGAGGAGTTACAGAGACAGGGAGGAAGGAATCAGCACAGGGTCAGAGGGCAAGTAAAATTGGCCCCACAGGGAGCTTCGGGCTTCACATCCCAGCCTGGAAGCTGTGGCCTGTCCCCTACTTACCACCAGGACAAATCAGATCTCAGATGTAGCCAGCAACACACACATGCTCACATCCAAACACACATGCACAAGCCCAGACAACCCCCAGGGGCAAGCCGTGGTCAGAGGGTCTCTTTGTAACATGTCTCACTGTACCCAGAGGCCTCCACCTTCTCCTGTGATAGCCCATTCTTCTTGCCCCCTCCACGCTGCAGACCTCATTGGGGCAAGGCAGGAGGACCTGGCAGAAGGGGCCAGCCCAGAAAGAGGCCACCTCTCTGGGGAGAAGCTCTGCTTTAGGAGGAGAAAAGCCAGGTTTGAAGACAGCTGTGTTGCCTGGCTGAGGTCTTTGGGCCTGGGATGGCCCTAACTTCCCTGGCCAGTCCTCCTCCCCCAAGGCTGCAGTGAGGACAGACAGGAGGCTGCAATTGGAAGATGGCCTGTCTGCAAACAAACAGGAGGCCACCCTGTGGCTCTGCTATGGCTGGGAGGTGCCTGGGGCCTATGTGTTTGCCCCTTTCTTCCTGCTCCGGCTCCAGGACAGCCCTTCCACCTCCCTTCCTTCCCATGGAGACCTCTGTTCCCTGCCCCCCACTTCCCAGCAGAAGGGCTAGAGCCAGACAATGAGATAAGGGGCTTGTTTTCTAAAGGCCAGGAATTTGGTGGAGATTGTGGGTCAGGCCCAGAGCGGCTCCAGAGTGGGGGAGGGCAGTGAGCCTTCCTAGCAGATGGCGCTCCTTGGGGCCACAGCCTCCTTCAGGGTGGCCCCACCAGGCTTAAGTTGGAGAGATGAAGAGCCCTGAGAGCTTACCCAGCTCTGCACGTAGCTTTTGGTCCTATCTCCCAGCTCCTTCCTGCCCTCCACCCCCACCAGCCTTCACCCATGCTATTCCCTCCACCCAAGGCCTGATGCTTCAAACCTCAGCCTACTCACTGCTTTCTCCAGGAAGCCTGCCTACTGTCTCAGGCAGGCCTGTCATAGCTGCTCCCTCACTGTGATCCTCTTGTGTCTTGTCCCTTACCCTGAAGATCTGAGTGCTACAGGGTGGGCTGCACTGCTGCCCCAAAGCCCTCAGTCCTGACTGGGCACTGGCCCATGGTAGAGCTTCTGGTGCAGGACCAGTGCCCTCTTCACCAAGGGGTGCCGGGGCCCGGGACACCAGGTCTCTGGCCCTGGCCTACCTAACTGTCCAAATGTGGACCCTGTGCTACCTTGCTCGGGATCAACGCCCCTTAGGTGCCAGAGGGCAATGAGAGAGAGAGAGAGAGAGAGAGAGATATGGGGGGGGGAGGGGAGGGAGAGAGAGAGAGAGAGAGAGAGAGACACTTAGTAGGAAAGCAAATCTTAGCAGACTTCATAGAAGGGTGCTGAGCAGGCACCCTCCAGGCAGGAGGAGCAAGAGTTAGAGTGAGCAAATCCACGAGAGAATGAATCCAGGTTAACGTCTCCTGCAGCTACTTATAGAAGTGACCCCGTGGCTATTTGCACCACAGGTGTAGAGACTGCCAAGCACTGATGCTAGTGCTCTCATATTAAGAGAATCCCTTCCCCAGGCCCTTATCACCAAGGTGTTATTGAGATGTTATGTCACAGGTGTTTCTTACAGTTACAGAGCGTTCAAAACTTAACTCTCACTTCTCCTTCCCTTGAATCACCTGGTCTCCTACAGAGGGGCACCTTCACCAGACATCATGGCCTCTGGTCCACTGTGGCCCCTCTTGGACCCACTTTCTCCCACAGGAGACAGACAGCACCTTATAGTCTGTGTTCCAGGAGGGGAGCTTTTTTTTTTTTGTAGAGACAGAGTCTCACTTTATCGCCCTCCTCTGTAGAGTGCTGTGGCATCACACAGTTCACAGCAACCTCCAACTCCTGGGCTTAGGCAATTCTCTTGCCTCAGCCTCCCGAGGAGCTGGGACTACAGGTGCCCGCCACAATGCCCGACTACTTTTTTTTGTTTGTTTTGCAGTTCGGCCGAGGCTAGGTTTGAACCCGCCACCTTTGATATATGGGGCCGGCGCCCTACTTGATGAGTCACAGGTGCTGCCCATAGGAGGGGAGCTTTTAAGTGGGGCTGGGCCCCTGTCCTCCCTGTGTGAGGGAAGGTCGTTCCATTGCCTGGGCTGAGTCAGAGTGTACCCACAGCAGCAGCACCAAGCCCCAGGGTTTGTGGGGCTCCAGGTTGTGACCATAACCGTGATGGTAACAGCCACAGCAGAGTGAGCACTCATACATGGCACTTACCATGAATTACTATGACTTACCATGTGTTTAGTCAAAACACTAAACACATCCAGTCATCAAATCCTCTCAACAGCCCACTTTGCAGTTGAGGAAACTGAGGCTTGTCTGAGGCTGCACAGCTGGCAAGTGGGGAACCCAACCTCAAACCTCAAACCCAGTCAGCTGTGGCCCTTCACCACCATCCAGCCTCCAGGGCAGGGGTGTATGGAGCAGGTGCTCTCTCTCTCATCACACCCCCTAAGATTGCAAGCTGGGACCCGATGCATCCACCTGTGCGTCCCCTGCCTGGCACCTAGACAATGCCTGGGGCACAACAGGTGCTCAGCAAGCCCATACTGAAAAAGCAAATGACCAGGAACTACTTTTTAGGGACAATGTAACAAGTTAACAAGTGATTCTGAGCTGGACTTTGGACATCGCGCCCAGCTCCAACAAATGCCTACCCAAGTGTCCTGGGCATACTCATTAGCTGCTAGCGCCTCAGTTTCCCCATCTGTAAACCAACCAGAGAGTACTTGTGTCCTACAATTGTTGGGAGCTTAACTGAGTTAACATTCGTAAAGCGTCTGGCGCAGTGCCTAGTACACTTTACGTTAAGAGCCACATGAATACCAGCTTTATAAAAGCTCGCCCACCCTGGGTTTCCCTTCCAGTAAGCAGAACTCAGGCTCCAGCGTCTCGGGTTCGCTCGGTCTCCGCACCAAGCGCCTGAACTACAACTCCCGGCGTGCCTCTGTGACGCAGCCCGAACTACAACTCCCGGAGCGCAGCAGGGCCTGCACGCCTGGCCCCGGTCCGCGGAGACCGAGTCCGGGAATCCGGCGGTTCAGACCCTGCAGTTACGGGTCGCCCGAGCAAGGGAGGGGAGGGCGCTCTCAGCAGTTCCCGCAGCGGCGGGGGAGCCTGGGCTGCCGCTATAATGCTCCGCGAAGGGGCCTGGGCCGCGGTCCTGGGGCACAGGACCCTCTGGGCTTGGGGATCTGAGAGCCGGGAGCGGGTTCCCGGTCCACATCGTGGACCTGCCCAGCGACACGGTGACCAGGCCAGGGTCAGCCCTGAGGCCCACCACGGCCGAAGCGTCCACTACAGCGAAAACCCCACCGTCCATACTGAGCCTGGCGTACAGGCTCCGGGCAGGGGCCGTGGAGGCGACCCCCGGAGCGCTGCCCCTAGTGCTGGCGGGAGGGGTGGCCCGGGACGGAGGGGTGGTGGGTAGGTGGCACTTAAGCAGCACCCGCCGCAGGTTAAACCTTGCTCTCTGCCCACTGCTCAGCCGGCCCATCCCCTGGCAGCCTGTTAGCGCCTCGTGTCCCACACTGCGCATGCCCAGCTAGAATTTTAACAGGTGATTTGTGTGTAGTTGCATGGGCACCCAGCTATCCCTTGAGATGCCGAGGGAGGCATTCAAGGCCACATACCCAGCAATGGCAGAAGTAGGATATGAGCCAAGGTCTTAGGACTCTAACATCCATAAATGGTCTCCCCGGTGAAGACAAACAGAAAACCCATCTAGGTTAGGCATGGTAGCTATGTCTGTGATCCTAGCATTCTGTGAGATGGAGGCAGGAGGATCCCTTGAGCTCAGTAGTTCAAGACCACCCTTAGCAAGAGTGAGACCCATCTCTGTTAAAAATAGAAAAAATTAGCTGGGTGTGGTGGTGCACACTTATAGTCATAGCTACTCAGAAGGATGCCTGGCACACCGGGTGAGATTGCTGTGACCTAGGCTGACACCACTGCACCCTAGCCTGCACAGCAGAGTGAAACTGTCTGAAAAACAACCACAGCAACTAATCTATTATAGAAAAGGAGATAAGGGGATTCTCTGCAAGGAGTGGGTTCTATTCACTAATAACCTAGGGAGTGTTTCCAAGATGCAGTGAGCACACCCCCAGCCCCAGTTGAGAGTTGCTGCTGTAGTAATGCACTATTACTGCTGGGTGTATGCAACTCTCAGCTGGGCCAGGGACAAGCCATGGAGTTGCCACTTGAACCTGAGGGTCCATATGTAGAGTTAAGGGATGGTTGAAGCTGATCATGCATCCAGCAGACATCTGCTGTTGCTGGGAACTTCCAAGGTTCTGAGCCCACTGCTCAGCAGGCAGCCTATTGCATAAACAGGTTCTCACTGTATGGGTGGGGCAGGTGCTAACCCTGAAGGGGGTCTATAAAGACTGTCTTAGGAACCAGGGGTGGGGAGAGGCCTTTGCCTCACAGGGAAGGGGGCCTTCAGCCTTCATAGAGGAGGCCTCAGGCAGGGAACTTCAGCAGCATAAGCTTACTGTAGGGAAAGGTGTTTGGGACAGATAGGGAATGTGGCTCGAGTGTAGGGTGCAGGAGACACCCCTGTCCCCAGGGGGGAGGCAGAGGCCAGATCATACCAGCCACAGTCAGAGGACAGCCATGTTGGACTTAGAAGCAGGAGCCAGGAGCCCCACTTGCCCTCCAGCCATACCCTTGTGCCCCTCCAGCTCCCCAGAGTCTCCCCTCCCCAGGCAGAGAGGAAGTCAGCAGAGAAACCACAGGCCCCACCTGCCAGGGGCTGATGGGAAAGGAAGTGAGACAGGTGTGAGGCCTGGGGGGGTGGGGGGAGACAGTTCAAACCACAAGAGAGTGTCCTGGGGGGAGGGGGAGAGACCACGGCCGGCCCCAGGAGGAGATGGGGCTGCAGACAGTTGACTGGGGCCACTGGAGCCAGATATGCAGTTACCAAGCCTACAGACTACAGCTGGCAGCCTGGTACCCACCCCACTCAGCCACTTTACAGCCTACAGTAATGCAAGGACAGTCCTTTGAACAGTGGCCACATGTAACCAGCACGCAGTGGCTCCCAGTATGATTGTTGACAGTCTCCCCCACCGCACTCCTCCCAACCCCGAAGAGCTTCAGGAAAAGGCCTGCAGTTGTTTTGCCTGTGCCTGCTGTCCCTCCAGGCCAGCTTCATCTCTGGGGGTACAGGGTGGCTCTGTTCACCCACCAGGTCCTCAGCACACTCAGGGCCCCTCTGTGCTGTGACTGACATTCAGGACCACATCCCTGGATTTCTGCTGGGCTCAGCCAGTGGGGACCCATGATACGAGATAGGGCAGGGGGGAGAGTGAGGGCCCTGTGTCTCTGCCCCTCCACAGCCCTGGCTCCGGTTCCTGAGGCATACCTGCCTCATCCTTTCAGGCCTGTCCTCATGGTGTCCCTACACCTGCCTCACCTTTGTCAACTGTCCCTTTATTAAATGCTCTTCCAATGTCCTGTAGTGCATGCACCATTTGTCTCCTGCTGGACCTGATAGATAGCTTCTTGTCTCCCAAGGGCAGCATCGCAGTGGTTTCTGCCAGCAGGAGATGCTCTGTGGGTGGGGCTTCAGGACACTGGTGTGCCCGGGTGTGCGTGGCCCAGCAGCCTACAGCATGGCCATCCTAGAGTCGTGCATTAGGGTGTGCTGGTTTTCCAGCACATGGCAATGAGACCTCTTAATGGGTGGTTTACTAGTTGGCAGGAGGCACTTGGGAGCTGACACTGGCCCTGGGGCTCAGCCTACCAAACTGAGCATGGGCAGACACACTCTGGCACTCAGTGCCAAGACCCTCCCTGTTCCCCATTGGTCTCAGTGACTTGTCACTGCTATGGTGCTTGGTAGAAATGCTACTTCCATGTCTGTGAGCAAGGCAAGGTGGCTCACTCGGGCCCTGGGCCCCTTCTAGCCAATGTAGGGTGCTCAGGTGGGACGGTCTGGGACCTGTAGAAGGGAGCCAAGGAGAGCCACGAGAATCTGGCTGGGAGGTGGCCTCTCCAGGGAGGTGGGGAGGCAAGCTGGATCCTACACTTGCCATGTGAGGGCGGCAGTGGGTCAGGTTATCCTGGGACCGTGCCAGACGCCTAGTGAGTGCTAGGTGCTCTTCTGCCACCTAGTGGTCACCACGAGCCAGGACAGGAGCTGGACAGCATCTCTAAGGCAGAGACACGTCCTAGTTGGCCTGTGGGGCCAATGTCAGGGAGGAGAGGGGACTGCAAGTAGACCAACCATCATGAGGAGTGGAACCTAGCTGTGCATCACTGTAATCCCTGATTAAGGTGATCTGAGGTTGCTAGTGCCTCTGGCCTAGTGGCCTACCAGGAGTTAAAGTCAGTCTTTCTGGAGGAAGGTGACACCACGCACAGCCTTCAATTTTCTCTATAGTTATTCATATATGAGGTCCTCTCTCAATCAGAAATAACCAGGCATAGGATGGAGCAAGATAGGGCTAAAAATCATAGCCCCAAAAATGAACAAAATAAATAGACCTTAAAGTGACCAAGATAATGGAGGGTTTTTTTTTTTTATGGTTTTTGACCGGGGCTGGGTTTGAATCTACCACCTCCGGCATATGGGGTCGGTACCCTACTCCTTTGAGCCACAGGCGCTGCCCGATAATGGAGTTATTTAGCACAGATTTTAAAATAAAATATTGCATGGCTATGTGCCCATGCCACATAGTAAATAGGGTGCTGGCCACATACACGGAGGCTGGCAGGTTCAAACCTGGCCCAGGTCTGCTAAACAACAATGACAACCACAACCAAAAAATAGCCAGGTGTTGTGGCAGGTGCCTGTAGTCCCAGCTACTTGGGAGGCTGAGGCAAGAGAATTGCTTAAGCCCAAGAGTCTGAGGTTGCTGTGAGCTGTGATGCCACAGCGTTCTACTGAGGGCAACATAGTGAGACTCTGTCTCAAAACCAAATACATTAGGGCAGCTCCTATGGCTCATCAAGTAGGGTGCCAGCCCCATATACCGAAGGTGGCGGGTTCAAACCTGGCCTCGGCCGAACTGCAAAACAGAAAAATAGCCAGGAGTTGTGGTGGGCGCCTGTAGTCCCAGCTACTCGGGAGGTTGAGGCAAGAGAATCACCTAAGCGCAGGAGTTGGAGGATCGCTTGAGTTCAGGAGTTGGAAGTTGTGAGCTATGATGCCACAGCACTCTACCCAGGGCAACATCTTGAGACTCTGTCTCAAAAAAAAAAAAAAAAGAATAAAATAATTGCCTGTGTTTTTATCATCTAAGAATAACCATTAGGGGTAATCTTGGCCTGCAGTGAGTATGTGTGAGGGGAGGAGTTGGGGCTTTGTGTCAGGCCAAGGAGCCCTAAGGCGGAGGATCCTCCATCTTTACTTCCATCCTGTAGAAGAATCCAGATACATATTCTGGGATACCCAGTTTACAGGGCTCCCCAAGGCCCCAGAACTGCTCTCCTGTGCTTGAGGAGGTGATAACTCTGAAAAGAAAGCCAGCAGCTCTAAACCCCTATAATTCCACAACTCCTACACTGCCCTGCCTAGGGCAAGCAAGTGTACCTTGCATTGTTTATCCACAGCTGCCTAACAAATGATCCTAAAACATAGTGCCTTAAAACAGCAATAATCATTATTACTCATAGTTTCTGCGGGTTAGGAGTTGGGAAGTGGTTTACAGCTAGAGGTTCTGAATTGGAGTCTCTCCCGAGGTTGCAGTCCGCATCAGTGGGGATTGCACTACATGAATAATCCACTTCCGGGTGGTGGCATGAGCCGCTGCTGACTGTTGGCAGAGGCCTCAGCACCTGCCTGGGCAGGCATCCCCTCAGGTTACTTGACTAGCTCGGGGGAGGCCCAGGCAGGAGCTGCAATTACTCTCATGACCTCGTCACACTCCGTCACTTCCTATTTGACACTCAGGTGGGCCCTGACTCAGTGTGGCGGGGGGATGACGCACAGGGGGAGAGCTCCAGGGGACGAAGTCAGGGGCTGCCTTAGAGATTGAATGGGGGTGACCCTGTCCTCACGAGGGTCAGGCCCGTGGGTGGGGGCACCAATAGATTGGAGGACAGTATGCAGACTCAGACTAGCGCAGATAATGTGTAAGGGGGAGGGGGAGGAAGGGTGAGGTAGGGGAAGACCACCCTCAGAGAATGGGCCTTAAGGAGGAAGAAGACAGGGCCTGCCTCTGGCTGCAACAAACAGGTCCACTGGAGCAAACGACCCAGCCACAGGGACAACCACAGCAGCTCCCAGAGCACTCTCTCCTCTTGCTGTAAATAACACGGCACCCCTTAGCCTGGTGTCTTGATTTCTACTGTTAGTGACCTGGAACCAGGCGCTCTCCTCCCTGGGCGCCACACATCTGCCTCACAATCTTCACTGCACAGCCTGCCCACCCAGCAAGTGGTGAAACCGGAACCCTCAGGCCAACTGCTATGGAGACTGGTTGATCAGAGGGTGAGGGTGGTCTGAGCGGGCAGGTTGTTCTAGAAAGAATGAGGCAAGCGGTAGCCCACACCACCCTGCAGTCAGAGAGGCCTCGGGGAAACATACGCACTGGAGCATGCTCACTCACACTCACTGACACAGTCCTATTCACATACGCACTGGAGCATGCTCACACACTCACTGACACAGTCCTATTCACATATGCACTGGAGCATGCTCACTCACACTCACTGACACAGTCCTATTCACATACGCACTGGAGCATACTCGCACACTCACTGACACAGTCCTATTCACATACGCACTGGAGCATGCTCACTCACACTCACTGACACAGTCCTAGTCACATACGCACTGGAGCATGCTCACTCACACTCACTGACACAGTCCTATTCACATACACACTGGAGCATGCTCACACACTCACGCTGACACAGTCCTAGTCACATACGCACTGGAGCATGCTCACTCACACTCACTGACACAGTCCTATTCACATACACACTGGAGCATGCTCACTCACACTCACTGACAGACCTATACACATACGCACTGGGGCATGCTCACTCACACTCACTGACACAGTCCTCTACACATACGCACTGGAGCGGGCTCACTCACACTCTCTGACTCATTACTATTCAAATACGCACTTGAGCATGATAACTCACACTCACTGACACAGTCCTATTCACATACGCACTAGAGCATGCTCACTCACAC
>CAUYON010124852.1:0-10131 GCA_963573935.1 Arctocebus calabarensis
GTTCTGCTTTCTCTCTCTTCTTTTCTGCCTCTTTAACTATCTGAGTTATCTCAAGAGCTTTGTCCTCTACCTCTGAGATTCTTTCTTCTGCATGGTCTAATCTGTTGTTGATACTTTCTATTGCATCTTTAAGTTCCCTAAGTAATTGCTTCAGTTTCTTCAGCTCTGCTATATCCTTTTTATTTTCTTCATAGCATTCATCTACTAATTGATTCTGTTTTTGGATCTCCTTTTGCTTATTTTCCACTTTATCAGCAGTTTCCTTCATTGTTTCCTTCATTTCCTTGATTGTTTTCATCATCTGTATTCTTAATTCCCTTAGAATCTACATTCTAAATTTCCTTAGAATCTGTATGTCTAACATTTCCTTATAGGTGGAATCCTCTGCAGTAGCTACCTCACAGTCCCTTGGGGGGGGTTGCTCTGAACTGGTTTTTCATGATGCCTGGAGTTTTCTGCTGATTCTTGCTCATGAGTGTTTTCTTTTATCTGTTTCCTTGCCCTAATTTTCCTTTCACTTCCTCCTGTTCTTTATGTTGCTGTGCCTCTGGACTAGGGTTTCTTTGAGTCCTTTTGGTACAGGACCAGAAGGATTAGAAGATTGAAGAGCAAGAAGGGAAAAAAGAAAGAAAGAAAATAAAAAGGAGAAAGAAGAGGGGGTGGTTAGAAGCAACTATTGACAAATGAAGAAAGGCACAGAGAGAAGGGGACAGGAGCAATATAGGTGTACAGTAGCATACTTTGACCCAACCTTAAGAACCCCCAACCTCTGGGAGTGCCAGGTTGGGTGGTTAGGTCAGCAACTCTTTGCCAGCCTGTTTGGACACAGTACCCCACCTCCACCAAGTAAAGAGGAAAGAAAAAATGCAATAAATCAAACCAAATCATGCAAACCAAAAACTTTACAGGATAAAATTGTGGGGAAAAAAAAAAAACAAATAATAGGGGTAGAAACACTAGCAAAAATGAAGTTCTAATTGGAACTTAGAAAAGTTGGAAAAGGCAACAATGGAAAATTATATTTATACTAGAAAAATGAAGAAAGAAAAGAAAAGAATAAAAAAATCTTTAGGGAAAATGTTGAAATTAAAAACAAAAAAGACAACCCAAAACAACACAAAACAAAACCAAAAACAAAGCAGTAAATATATATATCTTGCTGAATATTGTCTGGGCAACAGGTGATTTTCTGGGGTATGATATGTTAATCATAATGCTGATATAGCTGTACAAAATGGAGACTGGAGGCCTCTAATGATTTCTCAAACCCCACAGGGTGGACAGCCTAAATCTTCCTCAGCCCGATTAGAAGGCACTTTAAATCGCTAAGTTGGGCTAAGCAGAAGCTTTCCCAGGAAAGCGCTTGTCACTGGGATCACTCCTTAAGTGGCTATCCACTTACCCAGTGTGCCAAAACCAGTCTCACCCGATGCCCCTGAGGCTGCAAGGCATCTCAGTCCCTGCCTTTAGGCTGCTTAGTCAGTAGATTACTCGCTCCCGCCGAATACTTGTTCTGTGACCCTGAGGGTAGAACTCGCCAGTTCTCCCACAATGGCTCCACACAGCCCATAACCAAATGCTGGTAGCTCCGTCTGGCTTGGTGGCTCAGTCTGGGGCCTTAGACAACACTCAAAGACCTCAGCACTCTTGCCCAAGTTCTCCCAAGGTAGTTCAACTGAGTGCCAAGTCCAAAAAAACCCACAAGTAAGGCCTTTCCAGTTTGCAATCTCACTGCTGCTGTACCTAAAGCTGCCGGTAGGATTAGACCGAATGAACACACGCAACCACTTGCCAGTTCTCCACTGCTTTTGCCTTCCTCAGGGGGTCCAGAAGTCTCACACTGTCTCCCTGTGTCCCCAAAGGGATGTTTCTGGGAAGATCCCACCAACCAGAGATGCCTGAAGTCTTCTCTCCCCAATCTCACTGTGCCCAGTTGCAAGGAAGCTATTACTCAGCCGCCATCTTGCTCCAGAAGCTATTTTTTCTCATTCTATAGGTAACGTTTTTTACTGTTTCTTTTGATGTGCAGAAGTCTTTAAGTTTAATGTAAGTCCCATTTGTCTATTGTTTGGTTGTTGTCTGTGCTTTGGTGTCACATCCATGAAATAATTGCTAAATTTGATGCCCTTAAGTTTTCCTTAATGTTTTCTCTGAGGAGTTTAATAGTTGTTAGTTTTTAATTCATTTTAAGTTAATTTTTGTGGATGGTATTTAGAGAGGATCTAACTATATATTCTTTTCTCATGGATAGTCAGTTTCCTCAGCACCATTTGTTGAAGAGACTATCTTTTCCACATTTTATAGTCTTGCCACTCTTATTGAAAATTTTTAGACCATATATATGTAAGGTTTTATTTCTGGGCTTTAAATTCTGTTTAACTAGTCTATATTTATCTTAAATACAGTACCACTTAATTACTGATGTTAATATATTTTAAGATCATGGAATGTGAACTCTCCAACTTTGTTCTTCATTTTCAGAATGGTTTTGGCTATCCAGGTGCCTTAAGATTTTATATGAATTTAAAGATTTTTTTCCTATTTCTATAGAAAAACATATCAGGAATTTGAGTTAATATAGACATTTTAATAAGTCTTCCAATCTATAAGCACAACATGTCCTTTTAAATTTCCTTTAGCAGTATTTTATAGTTTACAGTGTGTCAGTTCATTTGGGCTGCTATAACAAGACACCATAAGCTGGGTGGTTTATAAACAACAGAAAATTATTTTTCACAGCTCTAGAGAGTGAGAGGTCCAAGATAGGAGCACCAGCAGATGCACTATCTAGGGAGGCTGAGCTTTCTCATTTGTTGTGTCCTCACATGGTGAAAGGACAAACAAGCTCCCCAGGCCTCTTTTGTGGGTGCTCTAATCTCATCTATGAGAGCTATACCCTGATGACCTACTCACTTCTGCAAAGGTCCCAACTCGTAATACTATCATGTTGGGGCTGAGGTTTCCATATATAAATTTGAGGGAGACACAAGCATTCAGAACACAGCACAGTGTCATTTTGTGCTTCATTTATTCCATTTTATTTAACTTTTTTAAATGCTGCCCTTGACCAACTAGTTGCTTTCACAAACCACGGATTGTTAAAAAAAAAAAAAAAAAAAGGAGGTAGAGGCAAGATAGCTGACTGGATCCAGCTTTCCACAGAGACTCCCATTCAGAAGGAGAGTTAAAGGACAGAAGTTTAGCAAGAAAGCTGATGGTTCAGATTTCAGTCAAGAGATGAGGTTGAAGAACACACATCAACCCTGGTGAGGTGAGCTGTGATCCCAAGGATAAAAACAAAAGGTACAAAATCCATTGCCAAGTGGACAGGATTCCCCTCCCTCATGAGAACAGCTCACTGTATACTCCATACAAACAAGTGAGCGGAGTTCAAATATCCTCCCATTTTATTCCATGGGAAAGACCCTCTAAAAACCAGAAATCCTTCCCCTACTAGGGTGCCATCGCAAGCTTCTGCCAGGCATAAAACTGTATAAAACTATGTATATTCTCCACCTCCAAATTTGAAGTCCCAGCACTCCCCTCCACTCTCACCCCGAGGTCTGGAAGCCTGTCCCCCATAGAGTCCAGATTCTTGGGCATTTTCTCAAGGGGTGTGGATAGGGCATGGGCTGTTGCTGATCTGTGCTGATTCTCTGGCATGAGAGAAAGGAGAGTATGGTCAACTGAAAGGCAACCATAAAGAAGAGGTGGTGCCCTGAGGCACAGAGCAACAGCCGCAGCAGCAGGAACAATAGGGCTCATAATCCTTAGGACATTTTGAAAGGACACTCCCAGTTTCTCTGGGCAACCAGAGGAACCAGGGCATCTTCTCTGGTGGCAGCCAATAGAGGAACAGATCTGGGATGTAAATGCAGGCCCCTTGAGTAAACGGTATGCCTGAGGTGGCATTGGCCTGGGTGGAGTGCAGGGATTAGAATACATGCGCACACACATGGCAGACTCCTAGGGTGGGGCTGACCCAGAGAACTGCTTCACTGAGCCTCAGATGTAGTCAGCCTTCAGGGGATCATAGCTGAGACAAACGGGGGCAAGCAGAGGCTGGAACTGAGAGCTGAGTGTTGAGCTCTGACCATGTCCACCCCAACACAAAAAGCAGCTGGGACTGGGCAGCAGCACAGACAGGGCTGAGTTGCTCAAACAGCATCTGATCCACAGGGCAATATAGGTGGGACAGAAACAAATTCTGTGAAGTTGTTATGTTCAATCAGCAACTTCAATCAGGGGCATGGCTGGAACTGAGTGAAGCCCCCAGCCCCCATTAGGCACCTGAGGTTGTTAGGCCTCACCTCCCCTTGCTGGATAGTGGCAGAGAGTGGTGGCATGGCTGAGGAGACATACATCTCCCTGTGACTCAGGGGGGCAAAAACCCCTGGAGCATTTGCTCGTTGGAGGGAACTGGATCATAGCCCTGTGGGGTTACCAGTAACTGGGTGTGACAGAGGTGCAAGGTGGGGAAGGAGGCATCAACCTTCCAGGACTAATTTGCTGGGTGGGTCCTTCTGACCTCACAGAGCACCTGAGCGAGTCATATTTGAGCTGCTAGTAGACCCCTGCTATCTAGCAGAGCCCTGATTTTGAACTCTCCCACATAAGACCAGTGCTGATTGGGACAATTGATTTGGACTTCTTGAACTGGGCCAATCACCTGAGGACTATCCAAAGTAATACCCTGGGTTTGTGGTTGTGGGAAGGTTTGATTTTCTTTTTCTAATTGTTGCCTGTGGGAGGTGGGGTGACTTAATTTCTGATATTTCTCCAAGGCTGAGATTTCAACCAAAAGTAACTGATTCACTAGGGTAAGACAGAGACCAGCTGAAAGTAAGACAGAGCCACTTAGCCCAACCACACCAAGAAGGTCCCCAGTTTCTCAGGCTGTAGCACTATACAGGTCCTTTGCAAAGCACTAGGGGAAAAGGTACAGACACCAGCCCCAACTTTTGAGCAAAGGTCTGGCCAATCACTACTCCTGGAGCCCTGAACCAAACTTCTCCTTATCTGCTCATCTAGCCAAATGATGTAAAATAATCATGGGGCAGAATCAATGGAAAAATTCCAGTAACATGAATAACCAGAGTAGATCAACCCCTCCACGGACAATTTGGTGGCCACAACTGAAGATCCCATTCATAAACAGATGGCTGAGATGTCAGAAACCAAATTCAGGATTTTAATTTCAAATAAGATCAATAAAATAGAGGTAACATTGGAATTAGAAATTCAAGGAGCATTTCAAAAGTTGTCTCAAGAATTCAATGAATTCAAAGACAAAATCACCAAAGATTTTGATACATTCAGACAAGAATTTTCAGCCCTCAAAGATCTGAGAAATACAGTAGAATCCCTCAGTAACAAAATGGAGTAAGCAGAAGAAAGAATTTCTGACACTGACAACAAAACTTTCAAACGCTCCCAAACTCTCAAAGAGGAAGAGAAATGGTGAGCAAAAACAAATCATTATCTCAGAGAGCTTTGGGATAATTTGAAGAAAACCAATATTCACCATATAGGGATCCCTGAAGGTGATGAAGTGGCTTCACAAGGCACAGAGGTTCTTCATGAGATTATGAAAGAGAACTTTCCAGACATGCCAAGAGATTCTGAAATTCAGAACCCCAGCACAACTCAACCTGAATAAGACATCCCACAGGCACATCATAATTAACTTCACTAAAGTTAATATGAAGGAGAAAATTCTGAAAGCAGCCACACGTAAGAAAGCCATAACCTACAAGGGTAAGAATATTAGAATAACTGCAGATCTCTCTGCTGAAATCTTTCAGGTTAGAGGAGGTGGTCATCAAACTTTAACTCCTAAAACAAAATAACTTTCAACCCAGGATCCTGTATCCAGCTAAACTGAGTTTCATTTATGATGTAGAAATTAAATACTTTAATGACATTCACATGTTCAAGAAACTTGCCATGAATAAACAAGCTCTCCAGGATATTCTCAGACGTATCCTCCACAATGAGCAGCACAATACACCACCACAAAGTAAACTCACACAGAAACTTTTGATCAAATTCCAACTTCCACACTGGTGAAAGGATTAAAAATGTCCACTGGACTTTTGAAAAACTCAATACCCAAAATTCTACCAGGCTTATCAATATTCTCAATTAATGTGAATGGCTTAAATTGTCCTCTAAAGAGGCACAGGTTGGCTGACTGGATACAAAAACTCAGGCCAGATATCTGTTGAATAAAAGAATCTTATCTTACATTAAAAGATAAATATAGACTTAGGGTGAAGGGATGGTCATCTATATTCCAGGCAAATGGAAAGCAGAAAAAAGCAGATGTTGCAATTTTATTCACAAATACAATAGGTTTTAAACCAACAAGAGCAAGGAAGGATAAAGATGGATACTTCATATTTGTTAAGGGTAATACACAATATAATGAGATTTCAATTATTAATATTTATGTACCCAACCAGAATGAGCCTCAATTTGTAAGAGAAACTCTAACAGACATGAGCAACTTGATTTCTTCCAGCTCCATAGTAGTCGGAGGTTTTAACACTCCCTTAGCAGTGTTGGCTACATCCTCCAATAAGAAGCTACACAAAGAAATTTTAGACTTAAACTTAACCATTCAACATTTGGATTTAACAGACATCTACAGAACATTTCATCCTAACAAAACTGAATACATGTTCTTTTCATCAGCCCACAGAACATACTCCAAAAATCAATCACATCTTAGGTCACGAGTCTAACCTCAGCAAATTTAAAAGAATAAAACTTATTCCTTGCATCTTCTCGGACCATCAAGGAATAAAAGTTGAACTCAGTAACAACAGGAATCTGCATACTCATACAAAAACATGGACACTAAATAACCTTATGCTGAATGATACATGGACAGAAGATGAGATTAAGAAGGAAATTACCAAATTTTTGGAACAATATGACAATGAGGACACAAATTATCACAACCTATTGGACACTGCAAAGGTAGTCCTAAGAGGGAAATTTATAGCACTGCAAGCCTTCCTCAAGAGAACAGAAAGAGAGGAAGTTAACAACTTAATGGGACATCTCATGCAACTGGAAAAGGAAGAACTTTCCAACCCCAAACCCAGCAGAAGAAAAGAAATCACCAAAATTAGAGCAGAATTAAATGAAATTGAAAACAAAAAGGATTATACAACAGATCAATAAATCTAAAAGTTGGTTTTCTGAGAAGGTCAATAAAATAGATAAACCTTTGGCTAACTTAACCAGGAAAAGAAGAGTAAAATTTCTAATTTCATCAATCATAAATGGTAAAGACGAAATAACAACAAACTCCTCAGAAATTCAAAAAATCCTTAATGAATATTACAAGAAACTTTATTCTCAGAAATATGAAAATCTGAAGGAAATTGACCAATACTTGGAGACATGCCACCTTCCAAGACTTAGCCAGAATCAAGTGGAAATGTTGAACAGGCCTACATCAGAGTTTTGAAATAGCATTAACTATACAAAATCTCCCTAAAAAGAAAAGCCCAGGACCAGAAGGCTTCACATTAGAATGCTACTAACCTTTTAAAGAAGAACTAGTACCTATGTTACACAACCTTTTCCAAAATATAGAAAAAGAAGAAATACTACCCTATGAAGCAAACATCACCTTGATCCCCAAACCAAGAAAAGACCCAAAAAGAAAAGAAAACTATAGGTCACTATCATTACTGAATATTAATGTGAAAATATTCAACAAGATCCTAACAAACAATCCAGCAATGCATCGAACAAATTATACATCATGACCAAGTGGGTTTTATTCCAGGATCTCAAGGCTGATTCAATATACATAAATCTATAAATGTAATTCAGCACATAAACAAATTAAAAAACAAAGACCATATGATTTTCTCAATTTATGCAGAAAAAGCTTTTGATAATATCAAGCATTCTTTCATGATCAGAACACTTAAGAAAAATGGTGTAGAAAGGACATTTCTTAAACTGATAGAGGCCATCTACAGCAAACCCACAGCCAATATCATATTGAATGGAGTTAAATTGAAATAATTTCCACTCAGATCATGAACCAGGCAAGGTTGCCCACTGTTTGCACTAATCTTGAAGATTGTAATGGAAGTTTTAGCCATCACAATTAGAGAAGAAAGGGCGATTGAGGGTATCTATTGAACACAGCCACGATTTAATAATAAAGACAATAAAATTTTTTTAAAAAGAAAAGAAAGGCATACAAATGGGTATAGAGGAGGTCAAACTCTCCCTTTTGGCTGGTGATAAGATCTTATACTTAGAGAATCCCAAAGACTCAACCACAAGACTCCTGGAAGTCATCAAAAAATACAGTAATGTCTCAGGATATGAAATCAATGTCCACAAGTCAGTTGCCTTTGTATATGCCAACCGCCAAGAAGAGAGGTTAATTAAGGACACAACTTCCTTCACCATAGCCCCAAAGAAATTGAAATATTTAGACATATACCTTAACAAAAGTAGTGAAGGACTTCTATAAAGAAAATTATGAAATCCTAAGAAAGGAAATAGCAGAGGACTTTAACAAATGGAAGAACATACCGTGCTCATGACTGGGAAGAATCAACATGGTTAAAATGTCTATACTCCCCAGAGCAGTTTACCAAATCAATGACATCCCTATTAAAATACCAACATCCTACTTTCAAGACTTGGAAAAAATGATTCTTTGTTTTGTATGGAACCAGAAAAAAACCCATGTAGCTCAGGCAGTTCTTAGCAATAAAAACAAAGCCGGGGGTATCACCATACCAGATTTTAGGCTGTATTACAAGGTCATAGTGGTTAAGACAGCATGATACTGGCACAAAAATAGAGACATAGATATTTGGCATTATATAGAAAACGTGGGAATGAAACCAACAACTTATAGCCACTTAATTTTCAATAAACCAAACAAGAGCATCCACTGTGAGAAAGACTCCCTGTTCAATAAATGGTGCTGGGAGAATTGGATATCCACATGTAAAACACTGAAACTGGACCCGCACCTTGCTCCACTAACAAAAATTGATTCAAGATGGATAAAGGACTTAAATTTAAGGCATGAAATGATAAAAATCCTCAAAGAAAGAATTGGAAAAACACTGGAAGATACCGGACTGGGGAAAGACTTTATCAGGAAGATTGCCATGGCAATAGCAACAACTGCAACAATAAACAAATGGGATTTAATTAAACTGGAAAGTTTCTGTACAGCCAAGGAGACAACCAAAGCAAATAGAAAATCTACCCAATGGGAAAGGATATTTGAATATTTTGAATCACCAAAAGTTTAATGACCAGGATCTATACAGAACTTCAATTAATTCACAAGAAAAAAAACAAAAATCCCATACATCAATGGGGAAGAGAAATGAATAAAATCTTCTCTAAAGACAACAAACGAATGGCCAGTAAACACATGAAAAAATGTTCCTCATTCCTAATTATTAGAGAAATGCAAATTAAAACCACCTTGAGATATCATCTAAAAGGCCAGCAAGATTGGGCTATACCACAAAATCTCAAAACTGCAGATGCTGATGCATATGTGGAGAGAAAGGAACACTTTTACACTTCTGGTAGGACTGCAAACTAATACAATGTTTTTGGAATGAAGTATGGAGAAACTTCAAAGAGCTCAACCTAGACCTCCCATTTGATCCTGCAATCCCACTGCTGGGCATCTATCTAGAAGAAGAAAAAAAAAACTTCTTATAAAAACACTTGTACTAGGATATTTAATGCAGCCCAATTTACAATCACTAAAATGTGGAAACAGCCAAAATGTCCTTTAACCCAGGAATGGATTGGTAAGCTGTGGTATATGTATATCATGGAATATTATTCAGCCATCAAAAAAATGGAGATTTAGTGTTGGAAGATGGTGGCGTAGGTGGTCCCCTAGCCCATCTCTCCCCGGTCAGCAGGTGAGAGGGAGGGAGCTCTGGATTTTTCCCCATGTGAATTATTGGAGTGGATGGGCAGCTGGAGGTGCACAGCAAATTGGTGGATTGTTGTGTTTGAAATATAGTTCATAACCACAGAAACTGCTGTAAACCATTTCTCCCTGCCTGGTGGAGGGGCACCCGGCCCCTCCCACAGGGAGGACAGCAGGTC